>CAWUFW010021319.1:0-124393 GCA_963921515.1 Calotriton arnoldi | reverse complement strand
ATTAGTTGAACATTGGTAAAAGTGCCCGAACTGAACAGGAGAAGCCAATTGTCAGTCTGATGCCAAGCATGGCACTCACATCCCACATGGCCTTGCACCCATCTGTCTGGTGTCTGTTGGATTGCAACACCCCAGTGTGGACACATGCACCAAGTACACAGTAGTTGGACAGTGCAGAGGACACGGTGTGGCATGTGGACATGCACACATCACAGCTCTTGCCACTGAGTCAGTACAGGTTTCCGGATGAAAGGGATGCCCAGAGTCAAATAGGAAATGCATGTGATGCATACCAGCGACAGACACCATGATGCACCCATGTCCTGATAGCCAGCGCCACTATGGTGTGCATGTAGCACATGTCACTCCCCTGCAGGCTCACCAATCAGTAGACACATGCCATGGCGGAGGCATGACTGCAAAGTCATACATCACTGGCTCAGTGATGTATGACTTTGCAGCCAGACAACAACACTCTGCACTGTGTCACAATAGTAGGTCATGGGGAATGCAAGTCCTGGAGCTGCACAAGTGCACATGTACATCCCCCCACAACACATCCTCTTAACCCTCATCTGTCCAGGTCATACCTATTGGACATATGGGAGACCTGTGACACTACCCTCTGAACCTGAGCCCCTCACACTCTGCTGTGCATGGGGAACAGCTGCCTGAACTTCACATTAACATGCCCCAGTCTGCATGGGCAGCTGATCAGACACCTATGTGTCACACAAGTATCGTCTCCTATGGTCACATCTCCAGTGGCATGCTGAGCCCCTACCAAGAAACTCCACAGCAGTCCTGGCGACTAATCCACAGCACACTGACACAGAGGCAGACACCTGAGGGGTCAAATCACTGTGCACAATGTGTCCGCTGATACACGGGAGTGGGAGTACAGAGTGTATTGTATGGCCTGGAGTAGGCATGACTGTCCAGCCCCACATGAATGAGGGATGAGCCCTGGACTGTAGGCAGCTGGCTAAGTATGTGTGACACACGTCATATACATACTCCTGGGGCCCAAACATTGTTCCCACCCGCAGCATGGGTGTGTGCCAGGTACCCCAGCCACATGTGGTGGATCAGCTCAGCAATTGGACCACAGATCAAAGTAACACGCTGAATACATGTCAGAATACAGGCATTGTGTAAGCAATGGACCCACCCATGATGCCCACCACAGAGTCAGGGAAACAGATGCTGTCTCCCACCTTGAGTCAAGCAAACTGCAAGGACACAGTCCTAAGTGACAGAATTCCCTGCATGTAAGGGCCACACCTGGGTATCAGATGAGGAGTGGGCAGTGCACAATAGAGGGACATGGCTCCTGGACAATATGACTGCTGTACTGTGGCAGTTTAACCAGGCCCGAGGAGGGCACATAGCATGTTAGACAGAGTACACAGTGCAGTCTTTGACTCACCCCCTCCTTGCTGCTCTCTGGCCTTCAGCTGCCCATCCAGGTCTGGAAAGACCACCGCCAGGATCCTGAGCATGTGGGGGTCAGGGTCCGTGTTCCGCCCCCTCCTGCGAGGAGGCGACAGCTTCAGCTGGACCCGTGCAATCCTCCGGGTCCAGCCCCGAAGGTCCTGCCACCTCTTTTGGCAGTTGCGGATCCGGCGCTTGTAGACCCCCACGGACCGGACAGCCCGGACGATGTCCTTCCATATCTCATGCTTCCGATGGGCAGAAGCCTGTCAGGATGACAAAGTGATAAGGCCATTACTACACATGCAACATATCCGTGCATGACACAGTTGCATATACATGTCGCAATCACAGGGGCACATGGTGTACACAGGCAGTGCACGGCTGCCCATGGACAGTTTTCCAGAAGTCACTACATGGTATCATTGCATGGGGAGTAAAACCCTGTTCAGAAGCACTGTCACTGCACCATACCTGTCCAGTGCAAGTCACTACACACTATGGGGGTGACAACTACTCAGTGAGCCTGCTAGCCAGTGGTGTGCTGACTCTCAGCCTTGCTAGTCAGACAAAATGCACATTCAGAAAGGCAGTGCACAGAACACTCACCTGCTCCCCTGGTGTCCCATACAGCTTGCTGTACTGTGGAAGTAGGCTGTCCAGCAGGGCCTGGTTCTCATCAAGGCTGAAGGCTGGGGCTCTCTCCACAGTACGTGCCATTGCAGGGTCCAGAGGGGCAGAGACAGCAGCAGTGCAGTGGCAGATGTCGTCCTGGAGCATGTAGTGCAGGCAAGTGGGCTCTCAGGGGAACAGGCAGCAATATATATGTGCTGGAGAGGCAGATACTGTCCCTTGTGTCCAAAGTGATAGGTCCAAGTCGTTTGCATCTTCTGAATCTGGCCAATCCATGGAATAGCAGCACCAAAACACGCCCACAGCATCCTTCAAAACTTCAACTTCATGACATACATGATTTTGCAACATTGTTGTGGGTGACCAACTGATTTTCCAGCAACCGACTCGTTCGAAATTCGAAAACGCGTCCGTTGCCAGGCAAGCCCATTGTCAATGGGTGCGCACCGATCGGTCCATTGAGGTACAACGCGCACAGGGGTACAACGCGTACCCGCACACATTGAAAGCAATGGGCCGGCCGGAGGCACCGATCGGTCCATTGCTGTTCAACGCGCACAGGGGTACAACGCGTACCCGCACACATTGAAAGCAATGGGCCGGCCGGAGGCACCGATCGGTCCATTGCAGTTCAACGCGCACAGGGGTACAACGCGTACCGCGCACATTGAAAGCAATGGGCCGGCCGGAGGCACCGATCGGTCCATTGCTGTTCAACACGCACAGGGGTACAACGCGTACCCGCACACATTGAAAGCAATGGGCCGGCCGGAGGCACCGATCGGTCCATTGCTGTTCAACGCAGCACAGGGGTACAACGCTGCACCCGCACACATTGAAAGCAATGGGCCGGCCGGAGGCACCGATCGGTCCATTGCTGTTCAACCCGCACAGGGGTACAACGCGTACCCGCACACATTGAAAGCAATGGGCCGGCCGGAGGCACCGATCGGTCCATTGCTGTTCAACGCGCACAGGGGTACAACGCGTACCCGCACACATTGAAAGCAATGGGCCGGCCGGAGGCACCGATCGGTCCATTGCTGTTCAACGCAGCACAGGGGTACAACGCGTACCCGACACATTGAAAGCAATGGGCCGGCCGGAGGCACCGATCGGCTCCATTGCTGTTCAACGCGCACAGGGGTACAACGCTGTACCCGCACACATTGAAAGCAATGGGCCGGCCGGAGGCACCGATCGGTCCATTGCTGTTCAACAGCGCACAGGGGTACAACGCGTACCCGCACATTGATAGCAATGGGCCGGCCGGAGGCACCGATCGGTCCATTGCTGTTCAACGCATCACTGTATATGTGACTGGCATAGGTCAGCATGCCTGTCTCAGATGGACATATGCCAGCCACAGATAGCTCCCAGGGAGTGAGGGGCACACCTACATCACGACAGCCTGTCCAAACCTTATCATAAGGCATGTAAGGCTGCATTTCCTATTGTGTGTATGTTGGTGTACATGTTGTCCTGTGGGTGTCACCTGTGGGCAGCCACCCCCAGGCTGTGCACGTGTTCATGGGGACAGGATCCTGGGTGTTACGTGTACGTGACCACTGTGATGTGCAACTGTTCATATCTGTGCATGTGTCATGGTCACATTTCACAGTGGTGTTTGTGTATGTCATGTCACATACCCCGTGAGTCCCAGGTGGGACGGTATGTTTGAGCCAGGGTGTCCCAGTGGCACAATAGTGATGGCCCTCCACAGTCTTTGTGCATGTAGTGTTTACAATGTCTCTGATTTCATGTGCACAATGGGAGACAGTCTCCACATCCACGTTGTGTGTGCATGGACTCTGATGTTGTGCGTGTGTGTCACAGACGTCCATGGCTCTCCTGCCATGGCAAGTGTGGCCACTACCTGTGGGGGTCATGTTTGTTTTGCTGTGGTGTACACATGATACTCCAGGTGATGCCAGTGTCCATGTGGCATTACAGGGTCCCTGGGAATGTGCCTGTCGTTGAGCTGTGGTGCCTGGGGCACATCTGTCCTCACATGTCACTGGGGGGTGACTTTGACACAGCATCATGATATCCAATGGGCCAACCTGGGACAAATTGATGCCACCTGTAGGACCGTGTTGACAGATGTTGGCCATGTATGTACCATACATGTCGTTCCGGTACTGCACACTTCATGTAGTTGTGCCTCATGATGATGTATGTTGGGAACTTGAGTGTGTTCAATGCCGCATATGTGGGGTGACTGACGATCTTGCTTACTTCTCCTCTGCACTGCAGGGCTCCTGCTGTCCATCGGCCATTCCCAGACCTGGCAACGATGGTGGAACGGGACAGCATCCGACGGTACCGCTTCACCAGGCAGCTGATTGAGGATTTGGCAGTGCAGTTGTCCCCACATTTGCAGCCTGGCCGGCCGTATCCTACAGCGCTGACCCCCAAGGTGAAGGTGATGGCAGCCCTACACTTCTTTGCCACCGGTACCTTCCAACATACTGTGGCGTCTGCTGGTGGGATGTCACAGACCATGTTCAGCCGTGTGCTCCGTGATTTCTTGGCGGCAATGTTGCTCTTCCTGAACCGGTACATATATTTCCCTAGACTGCGACGACTCACTGACGTGAAGAGTGACTTTTATGCCCTGGGGAGGATGCCGCATGTCATTGGCTCCATTGATGGGACACATGTGGCTTTGGTACCACCACAGGCCCAGGAGCAGGCCTACAGGAACCGCAAGCACTACCACTCGGTCAATGCACTGGTGGTGTGTCTTGCAGACATGACCATCACACACGTGTGTGCCCGTTTCCCTGGTTCAGCACACGATGCCTTTGTGATGAGGAGTAGTCGCATCCCCAGGTTGATGGCACAGATGCAGAACCAGCGTGCCTGGCTTGTCGGTGTGTACTGACTTTGTGCCATTGTGTGTGATCTGATCTGTAGTATTCCGCCCACTTTTCCAAGTCAGCTGATGTGCACTTGTCTGTCCGTAGGTGACTCGGGATACCCCAACATGCCGTGGTTGCTGACACCCCTCAGGAACCCTGTGACACCTGCCCAGATGCGCTACAATGAGGCACATGGTCGGACCAGGAGAGTGATTGAGCGGACCTTTGGTCTCCTGAAGAGCCGCTTCCGCTGCCTGGACAAGACCGGAGGGTCCCTCCCATATGCCCCTGCGAAAGTGTGCAAGATTATCATCGTCTGCTGCATGCTCCACAACCTGGCAGTGCGGAAGGAGTTGCCTCTCATCCAGGATGACGATGACCAACATCCGCCACCTGTGGAGGATCCTGGCCTGGACCACGATGCCAGTGACGATGATGATGATGATGATGGTGATGGTGATGTCCGCACACAGCTCATCACCAACTTCTTTAGCTGAATGTGAGTATCCTGAGGTGTCATGTGAATGATGTGAGTTGGCATGATGTGTGGGTGGTGCTCTGGTGCTGTTGGAGTGTGTCCATGGGCTACTTGACAGGATGTGTGTTGCGATGTGTGGTGACAGGTGGGCTGTACTCCCCAACAGTGTTGACATGCTAACTTGGTTCTGGGTGGGTATCTTGTAACATGTATTGTGCATGAGTTTTGCTGATCTGTCCTGTACTGCATTGCTTTTGACTGTGTGTCATTTCTGTCCTTCACAGGGTACTTTCAGATTCGTTTGGTCAACTGTGTCCACCGACGACGTGATTGCACATCCAGGCTGGTAGCTGTTGTGTCCCTACAGGTGATGTGCGCCACACCCATGGACTTCCTTCCGTCTACAGTTGTTGACTGTGTGCCCGCTACCAGGTGGGGTTACCTTGCATCTGTAGTGGTTACGGCATGTTGCTACTGTGTAATAAACCTGTGCTTCACTTAGTGATGTGCGTTGTCTGTGGTCACACATTTGACTGCCATTTGCTTACTGCACCTGTGGGCTACTTGACTACAACTGGGAATGGGTGTGGTGTCTGTGCATTGCACCGTCTTCCCTGGCAACATCAGTGTAGGCAATGAGTCAGATGGCCTAGGTGTGTATGTGTTGTGTAGCCCTGGTGGTGTGTCTCCCTCATATGTGTCACGTTGCCTGTACTCACATGCCTGTGTTGTCCTTGCTGTTGCAGTTCGCATACACAGTGTAATTTTGCAGTTCATCATCCCCATAACAGCACCCACGTTGGAATCACGACAGAGGCAAGTATGGTGTATTAGTGTGTTTATTGTGATACATCTGTGTTAATAGTGCATAGGATGGATTGTGCTGTACATGAATCTTGCAATCCCAAGTTCCTAGGTGAATTGAAAGTCCAGGTAGACAGGATCCCCAGTATCGGGGCCACAGTTGTCTGACACATTGTTCCAACTTGTACTCCCCATGCAATGTGTGGGAGTAGTGTTGCCATCAACAGGGTGAACAGTCTGTGCACAAAGGCGAAAATCCAGAACAGGTTCAGGCTTCCTGGGAGTTGCGCTTGGCCATCAGCCTCTCACTTTCCCCTCCTCGGACGACCCCTCTTCTTGGGGGGGGCCCTCAAGTGCAGGCTGCTGCGGTGCAGGGGACTCTCCGCCAGAGTCCTCCTCCCTCCCTGTGGCAGTTGCAGTTTGTAAGGTACCAGATGTTGTTGGCACACAGGGAGGTGTGGACTGGTTGCTGTTCATCTGGCGGAGGCATTGTAAAATGTCCCTGTGCACCGCCGTCATCTCATGTAGTACATCCCACTTGGACTCCACGCGGGACATGTGGGAGTCCACACGTGACATGTGTGACTCCACGTGGGACATGTGGGAGTCCAAGCGGGCATGATGGGCAGCCTGCTGCTGTTTGATGTCTCTGAGGAGCCCCACTACCTGGCTGAGCTCTCCGGTGCTGGACTGGTACGCATCAGCTATGCGTACCAGTTGTGGGTCTTCATGCACACCAGCAACGTCTGCAAGCAGCGACCTCTGTCTCCCACCCCTCCCACCACCCCTGCTGACATGTGCAGTGTGTGCAGTTGCACGCACAGATAACCCTGGTCCACCTTGGGGGGGGTGGTGGTGGTGGTGTCCATGGCCCCAGGTTGGTCCAGGGTCACTGCGCTGGTGTTGTTCCTTATTCTGTCCATGTCGGCAGGGATGGTATTCGTGGTGACAGTCGTTGGAGGGGTGGGTGCAGAGGGTGCAGCTGGTGGACCTGCTGGTGCTGCAGCTGGTGGTCCTGCTGGTGCAGCAAGTTGACTTGCACCGGATGTGCCAGGTTGTTCATCGTCCGAGGAGGACAGAGGCTGTACGACGCCAGTGAGCTCGGCATCCTCTTGAGCCTGGGACTGGGACTCCTCAGCGTCTGCTGCTGTGTCCCTATCATCACCTGTTTTTGGGAGACACAAACAATGTATTTCATGTTTCTGCAGGCATCAGTGGTTGACACACCTGACAGTTGTGACTGTGCCTCGGGGTGCGGGCCTGTACATTGTATTGTCCTAAGTCGTCAAAGTCAGGGGTTGATATTGGTGTGGCACATTGTCCTGCATTATTTGGGCATTTCTATGTATTCTCTGGGGTGTGAACATGGTCTGCATTGATTGTGTTTGGTTGACAGCCAGACCTCCTTCCCACCCACCCACCCACCCAGTCAGTTATCCCACCATGGAACGTGCTTGCATTGCAGGGAGTGGAAGTTGTCTCTCAGGATGTCAGTCAGTGGTGTCCTGCTGTTTGTTGGTGCACAGTTGCCAGCAGGGCCTTGTGCTCCCCACAGCAGTAGCCAGTGTCAGCCATCTTGTGAGTCCTTCTCCACTCCCTGTGATGTGAGCATGGTTCAGGGTGGTGTTGATGGGACAGTTGTGGGGGTGAGCTATGTCTGTGACTACGACTCCCATCATGCTATTGCCTCCACCCCCTTCCCAGCATGCCCATGCTTCCTTCCTTTTGACTCTGCTTCCCTGTGGGGTGGGCTGGCTGTGCTGACAGGATGGCTGGGAGTGTTGTCCTGGCAGTTGTTTGGCTAAGAGTCCCAAGAGTGTCCCTGTGCTTCACACAACATAACCCAGGGTGGTGGTGCTTTGTGGGATCTTGTGTTAGGATGGAGGGCATTGCATTCTACCAGGTGGGTACTGTGGAGTTTGTGTTGGGGGGGGTGAGGGGAGGTGCTGGTGACTATAGTCAGTGCTGCAAGTCCCCCTTCCCACCCAGCCAGCCAGCCAGATATCCCACCATGGAACGTGCTTGCATTGCAGGGAGTGGAAGTTGTCTCTCAGGATGTCAGTCAGTGGTGTCCTGCTGTTTGTTGGTGCACAGTTGCCAGCAGGGCCTTGTGCTCCCCACAGCAGTAGCCAGTGTCAGCCATCTTGTGAGTCCTTCTCCACTCCCTGTGATGTGAGCATGGTTCAGGGTGGTGTTGATGGGACAGTTGTGGGGGTGAGCTATGTCTGTGACTACGACTCCCATCATGCTATTGCCTCCACCCCCTTCCCAGCATGCCCATGCTTCCTTCCTTTTGACTCTGCTTCCCTGTGGGGTGGGCTGGCTGTGCTGACAGGATGGCTGGGAGTGTTGTCCTGGCAGTTGTTTGGCTAAGAGTCCCAAGAGTGTCCCTGTGCTTCACACAACATAACCCAGGGTGGTGGTGCTTTGTGGGATCTTGTGTTAGGATGGAGGGCATTGCATTCTACCAGGTGGGTACTGTGGAGTTTGTGTTGGGGGGGGGGTGAGGGGAGGTGCTGGTGACTATAGTCAGTGCTGCAAGTCCCCCTTCCCACCCAGCCAGCCAGCCAGATATCCCACCATGGAACGTGCTTGCATTGCAGGGAGTGGAAGTTGTCTCTCAGGATGTCAGTCAGTGGTGTCCTGCTGTTTGTTGGTGCACAGTTGCCAGCAGGGCCTTGTGCTCCCCACAGCAGTAGCCAGTGTCAGCCATCTTGTGAGTCCTTCTCCACTCCCTGTGATGTGAGCATGGTTCAGGGTGGTGTTGATGGGACAGTTGTGGGGGGCAATATGTGTGACTGCGACTCCCATGATGCTATTGGCTACACTGACTTGGCCAGCATACACAGAATTCCTTCCTTTGAGTGGTCTTCACTGTGTGTTGGTGTTGTTGTGGTGGCTACATGTGTGGATGTGTTTGTTAGTTCTATTTGTGCCACTGCCTAGCTGTAGTTGTGGTTGTGTTTGTACATGTGTTGGCACGGTTGGATGTGACTTTTTTGATGGCATGTGTTGTGTTTCTCTGACTGACATACACATTTTGGGATGATTCTGTTCTGGTTGCTGTGTGATTGCTATGAGTGCATGGTTTGACTCTCCCCTTGACAGTGATGTGTGTGTGTTTTGTGGCAGTATATTGTGTACATTTGTTGTGTACTCACCAGGCTCTGGGATGTCCTCTAGTCCATATATGCTCACTGGCGGTAGGATGGCCCGCACCTTCTCCTCCCAGGGCCTGAGGTATATTGGCTTGGCAGGAGGGCCACTGCCGGTGTGTTGGCTGTTGATGTAGTCTTGCTTCAGCAGTTTCCGTACCCTCCTGCGCACGTCATACCACCTGTTCTGGATGTCGGTCTTTGTGCGCCGACATGGTGATTGGGCGTTCACCCTGTTGATGATCCTCTCCCACATCTTGGTTTTCTGCGACATGGGGGTCTGTTGGACCAATGTGCCAAACAGCTGTGGCTCTACCCTGAGGATCTCGTCTACCAGGACTTCCAATTCACAATCTAGGAACTTGTGATTCTTCTTGGGGGGCATGGTGATGGGTGGTGATGGTGAGTGATGTGTGTGTTGGTGTGCAGGTGAGGGTGTGTGAGTGTGTGTTTTGCTGGGTGTATGTGAGGTAGGTATTTGTTGGTGTGCTGATGGTGTGTGGCTTGTGTGAGGGATGAGCTGTGGGTGTGTGGTTGCTTTCTCTTGGGTGCTGGCAGTGGAATGGCATTTGCAAAGGCTCATGGTTGTGATTTGTGTCCTTTATATAGGTGGAGTTGTGGGTGTGTCTTTGTTCTCTGTCCCCACCCCCCCAGTATTTATTGGCTTGGTAATTGCTTGTTTGGCCTTTTTTTGGTTGATTTTTCCTTTGTGCTGTTTGTGTATGTTGGAAACGTTCTTGTGACCGAGTCGGACCCTGCATTGGTCTCGTACGGTGTTTTCCGTTTCGTTCACGCTGTGTTTGTGCAGTTTTGTATGCTGCGTACGCGTCGGTCGCGGTGTATTGTGTTGCTTCGGCTCGGTTTTGTATGCGTGTCGGTCGTACGGCTTGTCCTCCGTCCGACTCGGTCGTGTTTTCGCGCCTTGCATCGTACTTTGCGGTTTGGAGTTGGCGGGTACGATTCGGTCGGATTTGTTCCGGGTGCGTGTCGGTCGGTTGGATTAGCGTGTTTTTCCGGCCGGATTGCTATTTTCCGAGCGGCTCGGTCGGTCGGCTTGGTTTCCTAACGTGTCGGTCGGATTTATCGCGGCTTGCATCGTACTTGGCGTGTCGGGCGCCACTGGTACGTGTCGGTCGGTAATTTTTCCGGCTCCGAGTCGGTCGGTGCTTTTTCCGGCCCGAATCGGATTCGACCCCAATGTATTTAAGGAAAATGCTGTAACATGTATTTTAGTCTATTGATTACAAAACACACAATTTCGTTTTTTTTTTCTCTGTATGAGGCCTATTTTAATCCTATTGAATACGAATTCTAATTTTATCTTTAGCATTGTGGCAATTTGCACACATGTATAGTATCTTACTCTGTCAATTTAATAGTAACATGCAGCTGTTTAGCATATGGTATATAATTCGTTTCTGGATTTTTATTTAATATGTAAGTAACTAAATGACATTTTGCATAACAGAATGATGACAGCAAAAAACATAAACAAACTCATTGAGCTCATTCAGACAGTTACAGAAGGGGGTCATACACGCAGAGTACACAACACAGCGCGCTTAAAGCTAGACATTCTTTCACAAAGAGTACTCACACAAGTATTACCAATGTCAAACCACAAACCCCACATAGACATTGAAACACACATTTAACCCACAAATCAACACTTAGGACTGCTTACAAAGTGTACGCAAGACCAACCTATTTGTAAATACTAATTGTAAGTCATATTTACAAGAAGAGCTCTCAAAAGTAGCCCAAAAAACTGTTCCATGGTCAAGAAGCCAAAATACACCAAATTCGCCAGTTTTGGCTGGTAGAACACTAAAAACGCTCTGCATATCACCACTTATGAATGTTACTAAGTGCGCAGATCCGGATCCTTTTATGTACATATTTAGTTCCATGGGGTACTTAGTCACCAAGGAAGAAATATCTTTTTACTATACGTAAACCTATTTAGGTATCCCCTCTGAGGGGAGTCAACTAAGTACTTACTAAATCCATATCGGTACCTCCAAAACAGCAACACTTTCAACAAAAGTGTGCTAGAAACAGGCATGCCAAAAATATTATAGCATATATAATATTATACTCCAAGTGACACTTAATACAATGTGTGCCGTTCAAGTTTTCAAAGTTAGAGAAAATCTCCTCATTACCTGCCTATATGAATTGCAATGCATATATAACTTACAAAACAAATTCCAAAATTGGCCAATCATACAAACAAAGCCACAGTAAGTGTTACTAAAACTACCTTACCAATCAAAGGCATCAAACCAACAGCAAGTGCCGCAAAACGGCTCTTACCAATCAAATGGTGTCCAGATTCCAACTGCCAAGTTCTGAGTGACCTAACGGTCGTTTTAAAATACTCACGCCAAAGAAGTTCTCAGTCAGGAGCGGCAAACACTTGGAGGATCAGATCAGGAAGACCAGAAATATACTGGGCTGGAAGACAAACAATCTCCGTGCGCAGGGTACCTCCTCAGTAGATTCCTGTCCTGTACTCCTCAGTAGATTCCTGTCTCCCTTCAAGACCACTCCCTTGGATAGCCGCTGCACTGATGAGGTCCACTTTCGGGCGCCATTTGTAGAAATAAAAACCTTCTTAGGGGTTCACTGATACATCTGGTCCTTAAGACCAACAAGGAAGAGATTGGCACAGAAGCTGTAATATCAAAAAACATGTTTTATTAACCTCAGATGAGGGAGATTGCATCTTACGGTACCCGCAGGCCACTGTAGGAGGCATTCTAATGAGTGCAGAGAACAGGGTCCTTATATATGTATTTGTTACATAGTCAGCATAAAATCAAGGGGAGGTCCTAGCACATACAAGCATGCTTATTGACTAATATGGGTATACAAAATTTGCTTGCTCCACAAAGTGGGAGGGGAGACTAAACTGCTTACATGAGTAAGAATAGCCTGACAGTTCTATACTAGGAGCAGGTGCATTCTACCAGCTAGGCCTCTCTGAGCATGTGCAAGACTCTGGAAGAGGGAGAAAGCACATGGCGAGCACATGGCTAACTAAAATGGCTGCCAAGTACAAAATGGCTTTCAGCTCATGCTAACAGCAATTCCTGCAATCTTTAACACCACCTGTCCTACTGCCACCTCGGGTTCTGCAAAAAGAATTCTTTCCTTCCCCTGTCAAGGCTCCACTCTTTCCTGAGTGACAAAAGCCTGGGCCCAGATTCAGTAGTGTGTGTGCTGGAGGTGAGGCCCTTTGAAGTATAAGTAAGGTAGGGTACAGCTTATTTTGTGAATTTTTTTATATAGCGAGAACTAGACCCAGTGGTATCAGAGCGCTTCACATGAGCACCAGTTACATTGACAGACAGACACATTCATTTTTGTTAGGCACGGGGAGATTATGAGTTTATCACTGCAAGGACATGTAAAACGTAGGTACACATGTCCTACTTTTGAAATACCATGCATCTTGCTGTAGGAACTGTCAGGGCCTACCTTAGTGGTGACTGATAGGTATTAAAAATAAAGGTTTAGGTCTGCCAGAAAGCTTATCTTTCCATGTTGAAATGGCAGGTTAAAATTGCACTACAGTGGCAGGCCTGAGACATTTTTTTAAGTGCTACTTTAATGGATGGCACAATGAGTAAGAATGTAAGTTACAGGCTCTTAGTACATGTTGTATCATTTACCAGGGACTTACAATTACATTAAGGGAAAATCAATGTTACCTTGTTTTAAGGAGAGGGCACAAATAAATTCTGCAGCACTGCTTAGCAGTGGTAAAGTGCAAAGATTCTTAAAGCCAACAAAAACAAATTCAGCTTAATAGGAGGGGTGAAGACAAAAAGTTTCCTCCCTCCGAAGGGTATCAGGTCTAACAGTTTCTGATTGTTATTTTGCATAATTTATTGAGTACTCTAAGCTTATTAGTTTGTACCTATATTAGGTGCCATGCTGACATGGACAAAGCTATGCTTCTCCAATGTGTTTTAAGAAGAGAAAAATGCATGTGCCAGGAGCTACTTTTATTCATTTTAGGCTGGCAAAAATTGTATTTTTCCAATACACAGCTGTGATACAATGTTTGAAAGGTTAAAATGCCTTTATCATTTTCTTAGATTGCTGTGGATAACACTTGCTAATCCTATGCTCATAACATTTGTCAAAAAATGACAAAAGGTTTTGTCCATTTTTTAGCTCAGCATGATGGCATTGGGCTAATCCTATGTTTAAAAATGTAGCTAGAAGAACAGACATTGGAGGTGTCAAATTAGAGGGCCAGTGGGGTTGTTGATGCACACCATATAAAGGAGCAACTATCAATTATATATGGGAGCTACCCAGAGTTCTTGAATGTTGTTTTGCATATTTACGGTTAATGGCATGGCAGTGAAAATAAATGAGGCCCAATAACACATGGTATTTAGAGCATTTTTACTAATAAACACATATTGACACATTTATTCCTATAGTGCAAATGTCAAACACACATTTATTATAGAGCAGTAATGGCATGAGAAAAACACTGTGAATCAAATAGATCATATTACCACAGCTTTAAACATGGAAGAAGCTCTGCCAATAGTCTTTCATATGTTCTCTTTGATCTGGTTTTAACCTAATCAACAACTTTTACTGTCTACATACTTTGATTAAATACCTTTTTATAATATATACTGATACAAAATGTCAAAGCATAAACCATAGATGCAGTTAAGCAGAGCGTAATGTGCTATTTATTGCTATTGTAGAGGGAAGGGAGGAGCAACATGACCCACTCAAGGCTTCGTCTCTCAGGAGTCCTAGCACCTCCTCACACTCAACAATAGTAATAAATAACAAATTACACCTAAACCACAGTTGGAAACTGAGTTATGCTTCTGGTTCAAACATGCAAAACCAGTGAAATTTTCTAGGCAAGTATAGAAGCCATAACCATGACTTGTGCAACCCCCTTGCACTGCCTATGACATCACACATAACATCATTGATGACATCACAAGTGATATTAATGACATCAACATTAACATCACTGATGACATCATTGCTTGTAAGATTTCTGTTAAGTGTTATTGTTGGTTGCATTTTTACATGATGTCATGATTTATGGATTTCGTTTAGTGTTTTCTCTCCTCGTATACATTTTTGGGGGATTTTGTCATTATGTTTTTTTACCAATGTCTTTTCTTACTAGTGTGCCAATTCTTGTGTTCGTGCACTTGCATTGGAGCCACAATTTTTCTTGTTTTTTTAATGTAAATTTGTGGCTAGATAATATGTCTACTAGTTGTTGTGCTTTGTTCTTTGGGCTGTCGTATTGCAAAGTGCCCAGAATGGTGTCCCACAGACCCAGGAGGTCTCCCCTGCTGGTCTGGGTGAAGAATCTCTGACCAGGCCCTGGATCAGGGATCTGGCTGTTTCAAGTTTGAACCCTTAGTCCTGGGCTTTGTTTTCTAACCCACTGAGTCAGAAAGTGCCTAAGAAGGGGTCCAGCAGGACCAGGGAGATCTCCCTTACTGGGCCGAGTTGAAAAACTCTGACCATGCCTCGAGTGAGAGCTTTGGCTGGCCCTGGGATTGGAAGCTCTCAGGCCTGGGCTCAGTTCTCTGTCCCTTGTTTTCAACTGAATACCAGAATGGGTCCCACTGTCGTAGAAGGTCTCCCATGCTTGTCTGGGTTACGAAGCTCTGATGGGCCCCGGGTCAGAGCTTAGGGTTAGAAACCCATGGCTCTGGTTTCCATTCTCTAGCCTGACATGTTGCAAAGTGCTTGAGACGAGGTCTCGTAGGCATATGAAGGACGCTCCTGCTTTGTGGGAGTGAAAAGGTGCATCTGGGCTGTGAGTCAGAGCTCCGTGAGGACCTCTACTTATCCCTTTACCGGAGACCCAGCTCGGGCTCCGAGAACCCGGGCCATAGAGTCCCTGTGCCCTCCAAGTGCAAGTGGAATCCTTTTCATAAGACACAGTGCAGCCAGATGGCTGTCATTTGAGCCCAGCCATTTAGTCTCTCTGAGTCTCGACATCTGGTTTCATGCCATAGGAATGCTAGGTGCACCCAGCCAGAGTTCCAGGAGATTGAATACAGACCCTTGTGTCACTCAATGTCCATGTATTACAAGAATGGCATGTATAGTTTCCCTGGGTTAGTAGGTTCCAGGAACCCCTGTGTTGTCCTGACATTATTCCTGGGTACCTGGCACGGGCCCGGATGTTTTTCCATCCACATGTGATGGGCCTTTCCTCCGAGCCTGCTCTCCTAAAGAGCAGGCAGGGATGTGAAGATGACATCCCCGTGAAGGGCCGCCTAGTTAGGATGGTCCCGCCAGCACCATACTCTTATCTGTTGGGGACACTTGGTCCATTTATAGATAGACTGCTTCACTCACCAATATCCCACATTGTTGCAAGCAAAGAGCTTCCTCCCCACCTGGGATCATCCGACTCAAGGGCCAGTCTTTCACGGAGGCCCTCCCTACCTAGCAGAGCGAAGGCCAAACAGCCTGCAGCTCAGAATGACCATTTACTGGCGTGTCCCCCATAGTCCAGACAGGCGCCCTCTGGCTGCACCTCAGTCCACCTCTCCCTTCCTTTGTTGTGGAGCAGGCTGTGATCACTAGTGTCTGCGCGACTGCCAGACCCACACAGCCCCCTACAGCCAAATAGGCTCCTGAGGGGTGAGAATGTTGATCAAGGACAGGCACGCGCTTCTCCTCTCATTCACAAGGTGATCCTGCCAGTAGCATATACTTGTCTCAAAGACAAACCTGTGTCAGTTTAGTGAAACTGAAAATGGCTCATTAAATCAGTAATGGTTCCTTTTTTCACTCCATCTGTTACTTAGATAACAGTGTTAATTCTAGAGCTAATACATGCAGATGAGTGATGACCACCCAGAATGCGTGCATTTGTCAGACCAAAACCAATCCTGGCTAACCCTGCTGCTTTTGGTTAGTCTAGATAATCTTGGGCCAATCGCACATCTCCATCATGCTGACGCTACATTTGCCAGGTCTTCTCCGGAACACAAGTAACCCAAGACCAGTTTCTCCAGTGGTTATAGTTATTGCAAGCCTCCTCCCATTGCCTTTTGTGTGTTCGATGTAACACCCTAAGTGGCCAACGATATGCCCAGATGTTGGTCTCTTGCTCACTGTGCCACTGGAACCAAGCTACACCAGACTGAAGATCCCCAATCAGGGTGAATCTGGTCTTGGGTTGCTTGTGTTCAGGTTCAGAGAGTGCCTAGCATGGCAGTTCAGGTTGGACTGTTCCTATTGGAGCAGGGTCAAGATTGATTTGCATACAGCTGGGTTTAATCTGAGGTGGCATGGTGGGCAAAAGAACTGTGGGTTGGAATGCTACCCTGAGTGATTGCCAGTGGTTATACTTATTGCAAGCATCCTCCCATCACCTTTTGTGTATCCGATGTAACACTCTAAGTGGCCAAGGAAATGTCCAGATTTTGGTCTCTTGCTCATTATGCCACTGGAACTAAGCTACACCTGACTGAAGAGCCCCAATCAGGTTGAATCTGGTCTTTGGTTGCTTGTGTTCAGGTTCGGAGACTGCTTGGCATGGCAGTTCAGGCTGGACTGTTCCTATTGGAGTAGGGTCAAGATTGATTTGCATACAGCTGGGTTTAATCTGAGGTGGCATGGTGGACAAAAGAATGGTGGGTTGGAATGCTACCCGGATTGACTGCCAGTAGTTAGTCTTATTGCAAGCATCCTCCCATCACCTTTTGTATGTTTAACTTCAGAAAGTTGCCATTTTTTGGCCAAGTTTTCCAGTAGCCGGTTTCTGTTTCAAACAGCTGATGCCCTCTAGAGGAAGGGTGAGAACGACTCTCGGGAAAAGGAGCAAAGGACCTGCTGAGGGAAGAGGTGTAACCTCCTCATGGTAGGATTGCCAGAGTGGGTGTGAGTCTAAATGGAGAGCTTCAATGTGGAAGCCACCATTGAAGGGAAAATGGTAGCCACAGAAGGAAAGATCCACCCAATTTAGATAGGCGGACATGTAGCCATTTTTTTTGCTGTCCTTCACCGTCAGGCAAGCCCTGGTGGTGAGAGACAGTAAAATGTAAATAATGCTCCTCCTCCCATGGTAGATGACTCCCATGTTGAGGAGGGCATTGTTTTATTTATTTCAAAAAGAAAATCCGGTTTTGGGATTTTCAATTAAAATTTTAAAAAAAGTTAAACTGCTTGGCGCATGTTTGCATCATGCTGAAGCAACCATGCACCAACCAGCAATATGCATTGACATGAACCAAAGTGACAATGTTTCCTGGCAATTCTATATAAATGACTGCCAACTTGGCGGTCATTTATAAATTTTGAGGGCGGTCCCTCCACCAGGGGGACAGAGTAATTTACTCCATCAGCGACGGCTCCTTCGCTAGGGCGGAGGAGCGTCGCCCCGCCTTCTGTGCAGCCAACAACTTAATTGATAAGGGTCATTACCATTTTTTATAAAAATGAAGTGCACTTCAAGTTTGAGGGCCGGGCCATTCCGGCTTGCATACAGTTGCCTAAAGCACAAAGTGCGCATGCCAGATTGGCCGGCTGCCCGACATGCACACTTAAGAGGCAGTAACGTGTAAGCTGTAGAACTGCCTGGCAGACGCAGACACAGGCTTCTAGTTTCACAAGGAGCGCTGCCTTCGTCTGCTTTGACCATTCAAAAACAGCATTACAGCAGCTCAGGATTGGTCGGTATCTCTTCCTGCGATGGTTTCTTGGAGCAGTCAACAATGCCTTCCCTGAGGACACCAACAAGTTGGTGTCCCCAAAACCGACGTCTGTAAGTACTTTTACTATCGTGTCACTGTCTCTGTCTGTTCGTATTTATTACCAGGGCTCACTGAAGTGACGAGTGTGGCGGAAGCACCTGCCCTGCTGTATCTTCTTGCCACAGTCAGTGACAGACAGTGTCTTCTTGCGGTGCGATTGGTTGGGGAGAGAAGATAGACAGAGGTCAGTTGCAAAGCCCCTGTATAAGGAGGATTCTCTGAAAAAATAACTCCATTAAGCTGTGTGGCATGTTGAATGAACTGCTTACCTAATAAAGAGGGTCGCTGTGCATAGAAGTTTTGTTAAGAAGAGTGCTGTCAGACTTGAACAATCCTAAAACTTATGTCTGATTTTTTTATTTGATGTCTTCTTGAGTCGTAAATGAATCTTAAAACTGATCGGATTGAGCCACTCCCATAATAATTATGCAAATGATACAAATAGGCCTAATGGTTTTGTTTTTTGTAAGGAACTGGCAAGGTATCGATTTCAGTGAGCTCACACTGACAACACATAATGCACCTAGAATTGACGCATTAACATCAATGTACACTTTTAAATAAATGGCGCCATAGGGAGAATAAAAGCGGTCCTCTTTTAATTGTAGGAAAAGTCTGTAGGTAGCTTCAGCAAATGAAAATTTTTGTATCTTTCACACTAACAAATTCACCACCAGACCCTGGGGGACGGGACACGGTGAGTATTAAAAATGTTGTTCCTGAAAGACAAAACCATTCATTATTGCTGCATATCATTTTTATGATTTTCAAACGAATGCCTATTGTTTTTTTCTCAAATAAAAATGCTGTATGTTCTAACGCACTGTTGAGATATGGTTTTAAAAATATCTTAGTTTGCGCAAATGTGACATCAGTATAATGCTGTGCAATTTTGTAAACCCTGCTGCATATGTTGGCCCTGCCTTGCATCCAACAAAAAAAGGGGGGAGATAGAGGTGAAGGCTTGTTTTATCCTCCTTACAAACACGTATTCCAAACAAATCGAAAACCAGCCCAGGAAAAAGTGTATGACATGATGAATCACCAGTTGGATAATTTATTAGGAAAAAAACGTTTTTCCTAGAGACCCCTCACCCACCAGGGTTACCCCTTGGTGTCATGCTTCATCATTGGGGTTCATCCCAATCCTCTACGGATTGAGGCGTGCTACGACCAGGAGGTTATGCGGGAGCACTCATAGTTGGAGTCAATGATAAAGACGGCGTTAGTGAAAGGGAGTGGGAAAATGGGTGCTGGTGAGTTAAAAATACCTGACTAGTAGGATTCCTATTTTATTGCTGCCTCTAGTCGGTAAGGTTAAAATCAGGGGATGTGGCTGAAGGGGTGGACTATGTTGAGTCCATTCTCTTCAGAGATAGTTGGTCAACATGTTTCGAGCCGTTCTCCTAATGGCTCTTCTTCAGGACCTATAGGAAAAATTATCCCATTGGTACCACGCCACGCAGTCCCCTAATCAGGACACAAAGGATAGCATGCCATACGCATACCTCTATTAATACATACGGTAACACTTTGTCAGTCCGTATATTTTGGATGCCCTACTGGTGCGTCATGGTCTTTCCAGGGTGGAGGGGCCTGTAGTCAAACCTTCATCAAGGCCGTCCTCAGCCTGTTCGCCTAATTCGATTCCCTGGAGACCGCCAGGTTGTAGTACGCCACAACCCGTAGAGGATTGGGATGAATCCCAATGATGAAGCATGCAACCAAGGGGTAACCCTGGTGGGTGAGGGGTCTCTAGGAAAAACTTTTTTTTCCTAATAAATTATCCAAGTGGTGATTCATCATATGTCATACACTTTTTCCTGGGCCCTGCCTTGCAGCTGTTATTGCAGTGACCATGGCCATATATGACTTTATATTTGTTTCAGACTATTTTTATGTCAGAGAAGAGTGCAGCTTTGCACATTCACACTTCCGAGACTCATGAAACAGCCTGTACCCCTGAGGGGGACCAAGGTTCCACTTATTGACAGTAAAAAAGGCTGCATGTGTGGAGGTGCCCGCATGTCACCTGCAGCCGAAATTGCAAACCCTGACCAGAGAATCTACATCGCCCGCTACGCAAGTTGCAATTGGCTCTTCTATTCTTTCTAATGGGCTTTTCCTGCTCCACACAGTTGTCTTAAAGAAAAAAAGAATTCTCCTGAAGCGAGGAGGGAAGTATGCGTGCATGCCTTATTGATTAGGAGTCTTGTGTAGCACAAACAACAGTCAACAGGGCGACAGAGCGCTTTACATAGGAATAGTTTAATGCATAAAATCTGTTTTTTGTTGAATTTTCCATATGTAACAACAGTATTGTTTTGTTTAATTTACAGTTTAGTGTGTCAAACTGACGAGCAATTAAACAAATCTCACACAATGTGAATACACACTGAGATACAAAAATTGCCTCCACTTGATTACATGGATAAATATACTGCAAATAAGGTGATAAGGTGACCGGCAGGTGGACATGCTCCAGTGGCACATAAAGGGTGCATCAGACTCTTTCCAGGGCCCATCAGCCCGGCATACTGTAAACCCATCAGCTGATATTGTCCCTGTTAGTAAAATAATGCTGTTGTTGGCTTGAAAATCGAGAGTCTCCCGGTCGAATCGGGTGTGCATTAGTCGTGAGCCTCGAGACCTGTTGCTGTTAATTCGCCCCACCACCTTTCAAATGTCACTAGCCGCCACTGTACTCCATCTGCCTGGCAGAGCAACGAGCCATCTGCCATTATATAAATCGGCCCCTAAGTCAGAAAATAAAAACTTAGGGGCATATTCACAAGGAGCTATCGCCGAATCAACTGCACTTTATCGCAGCCAAAGTCGTGATAAATTTACCTCCCCATTCACAAGCCGGCGTTAACAGCCCACAGCACCAGTTTACCCACGATAGCAGCCGCAAAAAACATCGCCACAGAGGACCCCCGCAAATATTGCTAATGAGATGCAGAGTAGACGTTCCCGTGACAAAAGTCGAGACAACAGCACACCTCAACATTCACAACGACCAGCCACATCCGCGATAAAAACACAAAACAGGCGATAAGGCGCGTTAGCACCAGGAAATCTACACCTGCCTAAAGCAGGTGTAAAGACGGACGTCTACCTGCAGTAGGCAATGGAGTCCCGCACACAGCCATACCCGAAGAACAAATGACGCCATGGAACTACTCTACATGCAGCTCGGAGCCCCAACAGGGCCACAACACCCACCACCACCACCCCCTGGACCGCCACCACCCCCAGGACCCAGACCCGCTCCCCCCCGGACCACCTCAGAGGCAGCGTAGAGTAAGACAGCAGACCTACCGAAAACGCACCACTCCCACAGACCTAACGCCCGCGGAAGTCATTGCCCACTACAGGCTCAAAAGGACAACCATCCTCCGCATCCTGACCCACATCGCCCACAGGCTGACGGTCCCAACACAGTGGAGAACAAACATCCCTCCGCAGACAAAGCTGCTGGCAGTGCTGCACCTGTTGGCCTCTGGGACCTTCCAACCAACAACTGCCAGAGTCGGAGGGGTCTCACAGCCAGCCCTATCGAAGTTCATCACACCCGTCCTGGATGCCATCATCAGCTTCATACCCCAGTACCTTCACTTCCCCAACACTGCGCAGGAACAGCTGGAGACTAAGCAAGGCTTCTACGCCATAGCCGGATTCCCGGCCGTGTTGGGGCAATCGACTGCACACATGTCCCACTTGTGCCCCCTGCGGATACTGCACACCACTACCACAACAGGAAGCACACGCATTCCGAATGTGCAGGCAATAGTGGACCACCGGGGACTCTTCACCAATGTCGTCGCCAACTACCCAGGCAGTGTGCATGATTCCTTTATCTTCCGACAGTCCATCATCAACCAGCGCTTTCAGGATGGCACAAATGGAACGGGACTGCTCGTTGGTAAGTACCAAATCAACACCCCACACATCCCACAGCCACCAACGCACAAGGCACAACTGTGGGGATGCACACGTGACCAAACCACATCCGACATGTCGAACTACACGACCACCTACCAGACACGACTACACCACTCCATGGTCATCCTGGGCTACCCCTGCACCCAATACAGACTTCACATGGTACCACAGCCACACAACAGCTGAACGTGTGGAGGTGCGGAATGCAGCCATGACACATGTGAGGCACTGCTCTGCCCTCATGACCCTACCCCAGTCTCCCGCAGCTCAGCGTCCTGTGGTGGTGGGCCCGTGTCGGCCGCTGTACATCCGGGGCGACTAGCCCTGTGCGCCTCGAGTCATCCCCCCTTGTAGTCTGACATTGCATGTCTGTGTGCCTGATGACTGTTGGTGTAGTTGCCAGCACATGCTACTCCCTGAGGGCTGGCTTACACTCACCCCACACACAGCCAGCACAGGCGTCACTGAATGGGTGGGCCTGCCATCACATCCTGCCGAACCAAGTATTGACTCTTTTCTCCCTGCACTGTCACAGGTGATCAAGGATATGCACTCTGCCCTTGGATGATGACACCCCTCCGAGACCTGAACACACCCGCCCAGAGGCAGTACAATGCTGCCCACATACGCACCAGGGGCATCGTTGAACGCACATTTGGCGTGTTGAAGTCACGTTTCAGGTGCCTGGACGGCACTGGTGGGAAGCTCCTGTACAGCCCGGACATCGTGTGCAAGATGATCGTTGCATGTTGTGTGTTGCACAACATCTGTGTTTGCACCAGGGCCCCATGGATCCCAGTTCCAGAGGTACCGGACGATGATGGAGGTGATGGGGCAGGTGGCCCACATCCCACTGCAGCTGCGGCAGGAATGGCCCGTAGGGACTCCATCATTGCCACTTACTTCTCATGAGCACGTCACATTGTGACCGTCCGTGGCATTCATGGGACAGTAGTAGATGTCCAATTGCACTGCATGTGTGAATAAAACATATTTGCAGGTCACAGGTTGGATTTGTACATTGTCATGTTACATGTCCCTGGTGTTTCAGATGTGATTTGCCATGTTGTGCACATTTTCCGAACCAGTTGTGCCCTGTGTTCAGTTGTGGAGGTGTTGCTGTTTGTACCGGGATGTTGTCACTGTCCGGGTGCACTTCTGCTTATGTGCGTATGCTGCACGGTGGGTGTGTCGCTCCTGCGGCTCTGATTTGTCTGCCACTAGTCTCTTTCATGTGGTGTGCCTGTGGGTTCTGTTCTTCCACGGTGCTTTGTTGTTGTGGTGTGCATGTTGTCCTCTGCAGTTGGCCAGGGTGCATCCGTGGTACTCCGCTGTTGATGTATTTTGTTCTGTGGCATTTTCCGTATCCTGTTTTTGTGCTTTTTCCCGCAATGCGCATGCGTATTGCTGCCCTCGCGCTAGTTGTCACTGTTTTCTTATCGCGCTTTGGCCCGTCGCAGCTTTTTTCGCGTTGTGGTTTGTGTTTTTATCTCCGTCGGGTTGGTTGTGTGGCGAGCATTGGCCGCGGTGTCGGCCAACTATCGCATGCTACTGCCGTGTTGTGAATTCCACGTTGGCACAGGGTTATTTTCCCGCGCTAGGCTTCGATATTGAAAGTTGCGTTACGCTACTCTTGCGGTAGTTATCACACGTTCTTGTGAATGTACCCCTCAGACTGGGACAACTAACTTGGTTTTTGTGAATCCCACTCGATCTCGGCGAGCCAAAATTATGCCTACGTCCCACTCAACCAAGAACAGTGATTTCTGATTGTTGCTTTACTTTTCCTTGATGGCTTTTGCCCTAGACCTATTTAATGATACTGGTTAGTTTTTGATCATTACATTTCTGTCTATTTTTCGAAAATTGGTTTGAGAATTTTATTGTCTTGTGTTCCTTACTATAGGAATAGGTGGTTCTGCTTGAATTTAATGCGCTCTTTTCTTAGGCTTGTTTCCTACTTTTGACGTTGCTACCAGGAGTGAGCAGAGATTCTCGCAAACGTGTTTGATCTGTCCAAAGTGGGCTTAGTAAGTTGGTAGGTGTAGCTCGCTCCCAATTTAATATCCCCATTCTTACACCTTCCGAACATATTTTGCATTAAAAGTTTAATTTTGAGCATCATGTTTATGAAATATTGCAACTTGAATGTGGTTTGCAATGCTATGCTTCTGGGCTATATGCTCCTCTAATTGTAAGAGTCCATTTAAAGACATTTGTCTTCAGTTGTTTTAAACCCAATTGTGGGATAGAGCGACCCGCCTACATAGCCAGTACCACCCTACATGTGGTACATTAATTCGAGTTAGAAATGGGACGGACACAGCCATTATTTTAATATTGCAAACCCAACCATACACTTGAATATCGTTCGGCAGTTCCCTTCCCTCGAGTCCTGCAGATAGTTAAAACCTTTTACTTAGTAATGAAACACTGGTCCCAAGATCAGTACAGAGGTTTATGGGCAACATATGGTCAGAAATCGAAATACCAGTAAAGGAAATGGAATCGTGCATGTGTCTATAGGTATTTAAAAATGGCAGTAAAAAAATAATTGGGCAGGTGGTCTCCATTTGGGGTCTGCTGAAATGACTTTCAATAAACGCTGTGTAGAGAATTTCAGGCCCCAGTGCATACCGAAGGCTAACAGTCCCCTACAACTGTCTGAAACATGCTTATTATTGTTAAATGCCAAAGGTTCTTTTCAGGACTCGAATAATAGCCTCCTTGTGCCTTCCTGAAACGAGGTGCATGTCTGATACAATGTAGATGCTATCTATACCTGAGCAACTAGACGGGGAAAAGTGAGAAAATAATAAATAGATTTTCTTTAAAAAGCACAGTTACTTGGAACTATCTGTGCCAGGTCATTATGTCTCGTAAACAAAACTCATTTTGTTATTAAAGCAATAAATATTACCGTAGAGCAAGGCATCCTGGGAGAAAAATATTTGTTCCAACAGAGGCTTGTTCTTGCTGCAGTTTGGTAAAAGCTAAGAAGCATCATGAAAGGAAAAGTAGCAATGCGCACTCTTTGGGCCTGATTCACAAAGGTAAAATTACATTTTTGTGAAAGTTTACATTTGGTTTGGTATTCACAAACACGAAGTTCTTAGTAAGTTTACCACTGTGGAGACTCCACGGTCGGGTAGAGAAATCTGCACATAAAAAGATAAGAGTCGTAAACTTCCTATTAACTCTGTGTTTGTGAATACCAAAACAAATGTAAATTTACGCAAAAGTGTAAGTTTATCTTTGTGAATCAGGCCCTTAAACACTTAGGGGTAGATTTACAAGAAGGTGCCGCAGCGTGGCACCGCAAGCCCTTTGGCTGCGCCACGCTGCAGCACTTTCAGAGCACAGGAATGTGACATATTTACAATGATAGGTCGCATTCCTGTGCTCTCCCCTGCGCTGGCGCACAAACAGCTGCCATGCACCGGCGCAGGCACCCCTGCACCATGGTGCAAGGATGCCTGCGTCATGGGGAGATTATTTTTGTGCAGGAAGGGGCACCGTCCTGCACAAAAACAATCACTTCAGGCATTTTCCTCTTTCAATGCATGCTGTAGAATGCTGTAGAATGCAGCACGCATTGAAAGAGGAAAAAACGAGGAGAAATGAAAACATTTCTCCTCGTTGCGCCTCGCTATGCCACCCCTAGGGTGGCGTAGCATACTGACACATTTCCAGGTTTACCAATCCTCGTAAATCTGGAAATGTGTCTTGTTCCATAGGTGTTGCGTGGGAACATCCACAGCAACACCCATGGATCGCCCCTTTCACGCAAAGTGCTGCATGTAAAGGGGCCATATTTATAAGGACAGGAAAAGCCACGCAGGGTGGCTTTTCCTGTCCTTGTAAATATGGGGCAGTGAAATGCGCTGCCAGTGCATCACAAGAAGTGACGTACTGGCAGCGCAAGGGGCCCCCCAGAGCTTGTTGAAGATATTTTGAACCTTGATCAGATATTGTATTTGAGAATGATCGATATTTACTAATGTTAACATCGAATGTTTTTATATAGAGCCTAATACCGTAGATTTGGACGTTCGAGGGCCTACACACATCAGGATTTCCTAGTACCCTATTTAATGGTACTCAGCTTTTTCATCCTCTATGATACGAAAGGCTAGGTTTGTCCCGCTAGAACAGTAGCTTGTAAGGCGCATGTTGGACAGATGTCAAAAGCAGGTATTTGAAACTTTGACTCATGTCACCATTTAGTCTGAAGCATGTTTAGAAGGGTGGATTAGAAGACATTTCAGAAAGATGGCATGTATTACTGTTTTGAAACCAATTTTCTGTAGCAAAATAGTAATACTTTACCACTAATTCAAAAATGGTGGTAACCCTTTTGCAAATGGGAAAGGGTCCCCAAGTGACCCCTTCTCCTTTTAGAATGCTAGGCAAAATATTCTTAAGAGCAGGTGGCGGTTCGCAGGACCATTGCCTACTCTTAAAAAATGAAACTTAAACGTTTCATTTTGTTTTTGGAAATGCAACCCATTTTCCTTTAAGAAATATATATAGTGCTTTGTTAAAAAGCAATTGCAGACATGGTGATCTGCTTATCCAAGCAAGCCGCAATTCCTGTGATGGCTGTGATTCATATTGGGTCAAAAGCTGCTACCTAACTCATTAATATTCATGAGGAAGGTCAAGTTGCGACCAACTACAAATCACTATTTGAAAAATAAACCTGTCATACATTAGGAATTACAACTTCCAAATTGCGATTCAGTAAGAATCAGAATTTGGATATCACAAATCCTAATGTTGATACATCTTGCCCCAAGTACCTCCAAATCTCTCATTGACAGCATATGCAGGCACAAGCATCAAGCCAAAATCGGTTCGCTAAAATAGCGAATCGCAAATTAAACGATATTGCGACCGCAATACAGGCTTTGGCAATGCATGAAAGAGAAAACCGCTAAATCGACTCAAATCGCAAAAACAGGGAATCGCTAATTAGCGAGAAGCAAGAAATGCAAAATCGAAGTGCGAATCCGAGATTAGCGTTAGCAAGGTGCGAATCGCAAATTGAGATTCGCAAAGACATGCATCAAAAATCGCAAATAGCGAATATCCCAAAAATCGCTATTTTGCAAGTGCAGTTTAAGGGGAATCACATACAGGTGGTAAACTGGAGGAAAAAAAATGCACAGGTGAAACCTATCCCAAAGGTATTTAAACACATCCAGGAGGGCCCTGCAGCTGCTCACAATGGCAGCACTCTATGTTATGGCGAGGAGGATGAGGATCCAGGCAGCAGGACAGCGCCGAAGGAGGATACAGGAGCGGATATTTAGAGTGCGGATCACATTGCTGGGCCAGACAGAGGATGAAATCTATGCTAAGTACAGGCTGGACGGGGCAACTATGCTACGCCTAATAGCTGATTTGGAACCCCTATTGTAGCGCCAGACACGTAGGACCCATGCCATCCCCACACATGTCCAGGTCCTATGCTGCCTGCACCTACTGGCGTCTGGCAGTTTCCAGGGGGTAGTAGCAGTTGCAGGAGGGGTATCCCAAAGCTCCCTGTCACATTTCTTCAGAGACTTCCTGGACGCCATGATGAGTATGATCCACACCCACATCACCTTCCCCACAACACAACAGGAACTGAACAAAACCAAACTTGACTACTATCAAATAGCACATTTCCCACATGTGATTGGATGCATTGATTGCATGCACATCCCCATATGTCCCCCAGCTGAAAATGAATACATCTTCAGGAACAGGAAATCGTATCATTCGATCAATGTGCAAGTGGTGTGCAATGCCAAACACATCATTACAGACCTAGTTGCGCAATTCCCGGGGAGCACCCACGACTCCTACATATTTCGCCACAGTGGTATCCACACCCGCCTGCTCAGGGCTGAATTTGGAGAAGGACACCTGCTTGGTAAACACATACATTATTGCACAATACGAATTCAACATTTGCTAATGCATAACCGTTGCTAACACTTTGCTTACTACCCTGTAGGTGACAGCGCATACGCAGTGCGGAACTACCTCCTTACGCCGTATCTCAACCCAGCAACACCACAGGAGCAGAGGTACAACGCTGCACACATCAGCACACGGAATGTGATTGAACGTACTTTTGGGATACTGAAAAGTGGCTTCCGCATACTCCACAAAACAGGTGGAGCATTACAGTACAGGCCAGAGACCTGCTGCAGGATTGTGGCTGCATGTGCCATGTTGCACAATATCGCAACCCACAGAGGCATCCACATAGAAGTATCGGACAGTGATTCAGAGGGGGACAACCAGCCACCGGCACTTAGACGACAAGCGCATGTGGCAAGCTCAGCGGAGGAGCAGAGGAGACGCAATGATATTGCACAACATTATTTCTGAGGTATGTAATGATGAGACATGACACTCTGTTTGATAGCAATAACTGTTTAATTGAAAGGAGCACATGTTACAATGTGTTGCGCCACACATAGTAGGTGCCAACAAGTACTGTGTTAGAATGCAAAGAGCAGCAACGTAAATCATTCCAGGGCCTGGAACACCATTACAGTCATGGTCTTGTCCATGGTTACGTCACCATGAGCACATGCCGACGGACAAGTCACTTTAGCGTTTCCTGCCACGCACACCCAACCGCCTCTCACCTTCACCTACAACATCCCCCTGGTGTGCACCGGCAGGTGTTTTGCTGCGAGTACTGCACCTCTGGGCAGTGGTCCCTGGCACCGACAGGCTGCTAAGGCTGGATCCCTCCTCACTTCCCTCCTCTCCCGTTTCAATGCTGCCAACAACAGTGCCAGCCTGGATCTGTTCCACGGCAGTGGTGACTTGTGCAAGGGCCTTGGCCACATCCCCAGAGCAATGGGCCATTTCTATTTGCATGGCCATGGACCTGCGTGACAACAGTGCAGTGGCGTTGCACAGGTGGTTGTTTGACCGGGTGTAGCCAGCCATGCGCATCATTAACAGGCGATGCCTTCTCCTCTTCCCTGCCTGCCCCTCAAGCATCGTCCTGGTCAGCTCCTGCATGCTTTTGTTTGCTGGTTTTCCTCTACCACCGCTGTTGTGAGTGCCAGCACACTGTCTGACATTGCTGAGATGTCCTTGCCCAATTTAATCATTTGCATGTGTATTGCCCCCATGTGTCCTGCCTGCAGGCGATGCACCCGCAACATCTGGGACTCCACGCCACCGAACACATTCGGACCTTGGTCTTCCAGAACAGCAATGTGGTCTCTTGAGCTGCGCCTGCATCTACGTTGCACCGGAGCCTGGGGTCTAGGTGTGGGGCTCACACGTGGCTGGCTAGTCACCGGAGCTGCGTCAGGAGCCGGATCTGACTCCATGGGTTGCAGTGCTGGGACTTGTTGTCTGCGTTTTGTTGGTGCAGGGGGTGTTCTGGCTGGGGCTACAGGTGCCTCCACGTCAGTCTCTGCTGGCGTGTCTGAGATTTGAAGACATTCACTGTCGGCACTGTCTCCATCCGCGGCATCTGTGACGGCAAACAGTGCAATATTAATTTGTGTATGGGCTTGTGTCGTGTGACATTGTGCAGACTTTTTAAAAATAAATCACTGACCACATTCACTGACAGGCCTGCAACATTTGTGTATTTTACTTGCCATAGTTGTGTTTGATTTCCCTCATGCCTGACATGCCTACAACTCCCACAATGCATTTGGGTGATGAGTGAAATTGTGGGCCAGAGTTAGATTAGTACACTGGGGTTGGACTGTGGGGGGCACTTTTGGGCAGTACTATGAAGTAAAAGGTTGCATGCGTCTTACCTTGTGACGTACTAGCCGCACCAGATGTGTCCAGCTGGGTGACTCCCACCACTGCCTCAGGCTGTATTGTGGCTTCCACCAGGTCCTCCAGGGCTGTGTTGTTGGGGACTGTTGGTTTACCCCCTCCAGTACCCCTTGCCTCCTTCAGGCGGGCTGCTATCCGCTACTTCGCACGGCTGCGCAGGTCATACCAGCGTTTTTTGAGGTCATCAACACTACGGTGTGTGACCCCCACTGCATTGACCTTGTTCTTGATGCGCAGCCAGATCCTGCGTTTCTCCGCCTCCGGCACCTTCAAGGACAGTTTCCCAAAGAGCTTGTCATGGCTCTTGGACACGCCCTCAATCAGGTTCTCTAATTCTCTCTCACTGAATTTTACTTTGCGTTTCCTGGGCGTGGCAGTCTCCACCCCTGTTACTTGCTCCATTGTTGTCAACACACACTTCCAGGTATACACACTTTGGGGCTGTCTCCAACTGTGCTTCAGCACTCTGCTTTCTCCTCTCACAGTTACTGGCAACAGAATGGAGCATGGGCTGGCTGACTTCCTTGTTGTGATGTCATCAGCCTGCTTCCAGTGCGACACACTTTTTGCGAAATTGCAACTTGCGAATTCGCAAAGTGCGAATTCGCATATTTTGATATCGCATTCGGGGATGCCTGCTTTTGCGCGTCGCTATTATCATTTTGCAAATTGCGATTGCAATTATTAGCGATTCTGTATTATATCGCTATTTTCTTCATGCATTGCTTTTTGCGAGTTCTAAATAGCGATTCCTTATGAATCGCTATTTGGGAATCGCTATTTTCTATTTTGATGCCTGTGCCTGTTAATCCTTTCTCCCTGTAAAGCGCTCTTATGTCTTCTGGCTAGGTTTGTTTTCCACATATACCACATGCATACAAACATATAAATTTGCTTGAAGGGTCAGCTCAGGCCTGGAGGAAATCATGTGCTCCTGTTGGGCTCTGTCCCTCAAGTATACCATGAACCTTTAGAGGAATCTGAAGTACATAAGTGGTTTGAGAGTGCCACGTAGGCTTTGGTCAATTGCTGAATGCATTATAGAGGTGGAGCAGACTTAAAAGTTAGGTCTCTGTACCTTGCTGTGTTCTGAACCTGGACTAAAACATCCACAGGATTGGATTGCTCTTGATCTTCTTATCGAGCTCGGCAGAGAATGCCTTCTCAATTAATTTGCCCAGTATTAACAGGCAAGTGATTGGGAATCATTTTCAAAGACATTGATTGGAGTCCAGATTAGGTTTTCTTAGATGGGTAAAGGTAGCAACATTAACTTACAAATTAACATAGAAATGTCAATTGTAAACAACATTCAACTCATTTTTATTAATTAAATTACCTCTTTAGATTAATTTGGATACTTTATTTAGAACGAATCTAGTTTCAAGAAGCATTTGCACAATTTACAGCAAACATTTTCTTGCAGCAGGAGCATTTCCACCACGAGTTGCAGTACATAGAAAAGGTGTGTGTTTGAGAGAGGTCTTGTTGATACCTAATTATGGCAATCAAGATGAAATGGGTGTAACTTGTAACTGGGGCAGTACAATGTAGATTTGAGTTTTTTACATTACATGTATTTATATTTGTGTAGTAGAGATGAGTCATTTTCATGGTTGCTCACAGACCACACGCTTTAATATTTTTATATTGGTATTTATCCACAATTAAAGGAAAATGGGCAGGGAATAAATAAAAAAATTGTAGAGTAGGAAAGACTCTGTTGTTAAAGGCAGTTTCGATTACAGTATTTCCTGGCCTGAGATATGAAGAACAGTAAAAAAGTAAGAAATATCTTGTGTGTACTATATCTTTGTAAGTCCAGCTCCCAATGCTAATACCTGATTTTTAATTTATGTATTTATGTTCCTTTCTTTTATGCCCAGTGAGAGAACCTCAGAGCTTTAGAACTTGCACAGTCTCCTTTGCAAGATAGCTGTTATGGAAGACTACACAATAAACTCAGTTGAGAACAGCTGGTGAACTATGCATGTGAGTTTTTTGTTTTTCTTCTGCATTCACAATCTCACCACCTCATTTTATCTGTTTATTGATGCTTGAGAAAGATTCCTGTTAGAACTTGGGTTTTTGATTGAGAGAGGGTGAAGACCCTTCTCAAGCAACAACCACAATCCTTGTCAGAAGGAACCACAAATGTCATTAAATTAACTTGTGTTTAAACCTCTGATCTCTTGGCACAAAAGCAGCCAGGCTTAACTTAGATGTATTGTGTTGAGTATTTATGCAGCACATAAACAATAATAAAGTGAAAATACAGCACAAAACAAATTCCACATAAAAATAAAATACAATTTAATAAATTATTTGATACTAAAACCACAAAATCCCAATCAGTAGAACCGAAGTTATGAATTTTTAAAGTTTTAGCAAAAACTAGACCTCAAAGATCAAAGCGCCACCAAGGGCATCTAGTTGCGTGAAACCAGGGAAAAGTCAAAAGGTATGGCCGACCGTCATGGAGCGTGGTTTGCATACACAAGCCACAAGTTGGATTGGGCCCGTTACTGGCTTACCTTCTGGCTTAGAAGAATTTGTGAAGAAAAGTGTCTAAGAAGGTAAAATTCATGGGGCAAGGCAGCCAGCAATGTCCAAGGTGAGTCGTCATTGTCGGGGAGTTGCTGGACAAAGATGCAGTGAAGATTTCTACATTTGGACTTGACCTCTTTTGTGAAAGTCAAAAATCTTCAGCAGAACACAGCTGCTGGCTATAGCTGATGAGGGCTCCATGAGGTCAGATAGCCCTTCTGTGAGGAGTTGCTGAACAGGATTTGCTGCTGCGAAATACAATGTGGCAGGAGCTACCGCGACCAATGATTCACCTTAGGCAGATTAGTGAGAAGGTATATCCTGGTCACCTGTTGGTTCTCCATGCACTTTTTGGCTGAAAATATTTTGGGTTTTGGCTGTTTGGCCACCTTTGGCACCACTTCCAAGGGTCCAGGACTGGGTGGGCATTAGGGTAAAACTCACTTTAAGCAGGGTTCAAGTGGTGGGTTCAAGTTGGTGGAGCTTTTTATGGCCTGTAGATCAGAACAGGAGGCCAGCCAACCAACCCTTGGAGTCAATCTGGTAGTCCTGGGATCAAGCAGCAAGACAGTCCTCAAAGAGTGGGGCAATCCTCTGAGGGTTCAATGAAGGCTTTAAACACCCGCAGGACGGACTTCTGGGAGCAGCCGGGCAAACCTCTGAAGTACAAAGCAGGCTTCAAGCAGCAGGGCAGCCCTCTGAAGTACAAGGCAGGCCTTCTGAGTGTCCTTCACAGGTCTAGGATTGAACTGAAGAGTGGTTTTGAGGGTCCTATTTTTATACCTGGTGCCAGCTTTGAAGTGGAATAAAGTTCTACAGTTTTTCCCCACAGATGGCTCTGCATTTTCCTTCCTCCCTGTCCAGGCGCCAAAAGTTCTGGGGTGACAAAAGGCTGGTGTGAAGTTCTTTGTGAGTGCTGGACCTTTCAGCCTTAGGGTGATCACCTTTTGTCTCCCTCCTCCTTTTTTTGCTGATCTCATTTTTGTTGGCCTTAGGACTCTGTGAACTTTACTACTGCTAACCAGTGCTAAATTTCTTGTGCTCTCTCCTTTAAACATGGAAAACATGGCTTACACCCAATTGACACATTTAATTTACTAGTAATGCCCTAGTACAGTGGTACTAAATGTACTCAAGGCTAGTCGGCCTGCAGGACTTACTGTGTCACCCACTTAGGTACCCCTTTTAAACATGTCTGAGGTCTGCCACTGCAGCCTGTGTGTGCAGTATTAAACTGCTATTTCGGCACAAACCTCCCTTTTTAATACATGTAGGTCACCCCTAGGGTAGGCCATACACAGCCTAGAGGAGAGGGTGAAGTGCATTTAAAAAATGTGTACATGTTCTTATAAGTTTACATGTCCTGGAAGTGAAAGGCTCTTAAATTTGTTTTTTACTATTGTGAGGCCTTCCTCTCCTATAGGATAACATTGGGTTCCCTTACTACATTTAGTAAGTGGTAACTTCCAATTGGGAGCAGGTGGAAATGTGGAGCTTGGTGTCTGAAAACTGTACTTCAAATTTGAAACCCTCTTTAATGGTAAAGTCAGACTTTAAGTTATAATTCTGTAAATGCCACTTTTAGAAAGTTAGCATTTTCTTGTCTTAATCATTTGGTACCTGCAGCCTAAATCCTGGGTCACATGACTAGGTGTATCTGGATGTTGATCTTTGTGTATTGCTCCCAGACAGTAAGACAAAGGGGAGTAGGTTGTAGCAGGTTGGGCCATCTCTGACTTAATGAGGAGGAGGAGCAATCACCCATCACACTTGCACATCACAATGGCTCTGTCTGAGCACTGTCACAATGAAATGGGTTTGACTATGGTCTTTTGTGACCCCAGACAAGCTGGGATCAGGGTAGGGAAGCAGGAAAAGCCAGACACCTCTGGCAGTGAAAACCTCAAGAACCTTCTCCTATTTCAAAGCTGGCACCAGGTATAAATATTGGAACCTTAGACCTAACTATTCAGTGCACCTCTGGACCTGTGGAAGACTCAGAAGAACTGCTGTGCTGCTCTGCCAGAGGGACTGCTACTCTGTTGCCCTGCTACACTGCTGCCTGAGTAAAGGACTGGATCAGCATCTTGAACCCAGAACCACGAGAATGACTCCAAGAGCCAGTTGGCTGGCCTCCTGATCAGAAGCCTCAGGGACAGATCAAGTTTGAACCCAGCACCTGACCCAGTCTTCTATGAGTTTTGTCCCCCAAGGATTGCCACCCCAGTCCTGGACCCTTGGAAGTGGACTTGAAGCTGCTCTGCCAGCTCAGCTGTGGTCTGGGGACAGCCCGACTTAGTGGAATGCATCACCTCACAGCTCCGCAACACATTAAAGATGCAGGACTTCACATTGCACCTGCAGTCTCCTCAAAGTTGCTGCTGAAAGACGCAGGCCTTCACATCACAAGCCCCTCACCGATGGCATCTGCGACAATGACGCTGGACACTACATAGCAAGCCCCACAACTTATGTGGAACTAGGCAGTGCTCAAGGCATCTTCGACCCAGGACCTTGGATTGCAACGAAAGCCCTTCATGGACTGCATCCTCGACGACGATGCTGGTCCTCTCATCTCAGCCCCGCAGTCACCAGAATGGCCGCTGGATGACGCATCCTCGATACAGAATCCTGCTACCCTCTTCAACCAGAATTTAATGTACTTTGTTCAGCGGGCCTAACCTGATTCCTGAATCCGGGCTGCACTCTATCGTGGTCAGCCTGAACTTGTGACTTTGTCCAGGTCCCAGGCGACCAGATAACTGCAGTTGGCGCATTGTGCTTTTAGGCACTATTTTTACTTAAAGCTTTAAAATTGCATATTTCTGGTTCTATTAATTAGATTTTTTTTGTTGTTTTGGTCTCAAATAATGTATTAAATTTTACTCTATTTTTCTAAATAGGTGTGGGATTTCTCTTGTGTTGTTGTGTTTACCCTTCATTCCTGTTTGAAGTGGTGCATAAATACTTTACACATTGCCTCTAAGTTAAGCATGACTTTTTTGTTCCAAGCTACCAGGGGGCTAAGCACAGGTTAATTTGGGGTTTGTTTGTGTTTCATCCTGACAGAGATTGTGGTTGCTGCTTGACTAGGGTCTTTACCCGCCTCAGCTAATAACCCAATTTCCAACAGTGAGCATGCTGAGGCAGCCCCTCTGAAATATAAGTAGGGCAAGGAAGAGCTCCATCCCACACATCATGGCAGGATGACTTATCGTGCCAATTCCTAGTCCCTCATTATCTTACTGTCTGGGAGGAATACACAAAGGCCAACTGCTTTGCTAATCACAGTCATGTTTCCCAGAACACAGACTGCAGGCACAAACTGATTAAGACAAGAAGATGCCAACTTTCTAAAAGTGTTATTTCCAGAATTATGACTTAAAATCCAACTTTACCACTAAAGAGGATATTAAATTACAATGTTTCTTAGACCAGACATAGCATTTCTACCCTATTCCAATTTAAAGTTCTCACATATTAAATTTAATAAGATAATTCTTAAGTAATCCAGGAACCGTTTTGTTAATTCATAAGGTATTTATTTAGTTTCTTCTTCCAATGGAGGTCAGCACAACTGTACCAACCGACTGCAACTCTCCAACTGATCATTGATGGCACTTTAACATTCCAAGTGTCATCAATGATGTGTAAACATTCCAGTAACTAGGTACAACAAAACACATCTCCTTCCTTGAAATAATTTGTGACAACAGCAAACAACGGAATTTCAATGTATTATAAACAATGCAATGAGGAGAGTGAACAAAATATATGGGAAAGAATAGAACAAAACAGAGAACTACTACATGATATCCTAGGTACTCTGGTGGTCTAATCTCTCTTTCAAATTTGTTATAGGAAGGACCTTCTGGGATACACTTGGTATGTCTAACATCTTCTTGTGTCCAACTCTCACCTGGTAAAGACTCACCACCCAACTGTAGTGACCCATACAGACTCTGACAGGGTTCATCACCAGGGGAAATGTGACACTCATCTCGAAGAGAGTCCAGCCAATGAAAATCCCTTGCTTCCTGAACATCAACCCAATCCATCAACCCTTTGTCGTAGTCCACCAATCTACTCATGTGCCACACTTTGAAATCACACAACCTTGCTGAATTCATAAATACTTCTACAACTTCCAACGGCTTAGAAAACCTGCTCTCACCTTTCCTCACCCGAAAAGGCAATTTCACCCGCACCCTGTTTCCTCTCTTGAGAAAAATCTCTTTAGTATTACATTTTAAATCACAATACTTCCTATTCTTCTCTAGGTACAACATAATGTATTTTTTTTACTTTGCTCGGAGACCACTCATACAACCTGGAATATCTCAACCAACACTAATTATCTTTGGTGAACTTTACTCTACCCCTCATAATGTTAAATGGGCTGTACCCAGTAACAGTGGGCGTTGCACGATACATCCACACCATTTTTTGTACAGCTATTAACCAATTTCGATTCATGAGTTTGGCCAAGCATAGAGAGTCCTCAATAACACGGTTGAAGAGCTCCACTTCCACGTTTCCACTAGGATGGTAAATCGATGTCACTTTCCCCAACCATACACAATCTGTTCGCAACCTTGGTATAATTATTGACGATCAATTGTCTATGAAACAGCAAGTAGTTAAGGTTGTTTCAACCTGTTTTACAATTTTAAAATGGCTAAAAAAAATTCTTTGGTTGCTTCCATTACCCACGCAAAGAACTGTTATTCAGGCCTTGATCATGTCCAGATTGGACTACGGCAATGTCCTGTATTTGGGTGTGAGTAAGGAAGTGACCCGTAAGCTGCAAGTGGTCCAAAATTCTGCGGACAGACTACTATGTCAGCTACCCAGAATGGCCTCTGTTTCAGGTCCTCTCCGTGATCTTCATTGGCTCAAGATAGAAAATCGCTCAAAATTCAAAGCCCTCTGCTATATGCATAGGATCAAAATGAATTTAGCACCACATTATCTTAGTGCCTTGGTACATCCTTACCTTCCTTCACGACTTCTGCGATCTTCTAACCAATTAAAGTTTCAAGTTCCCAGGATCAAACGAGCACGCATGGGCGGACGGTCTTTTGCCTACTTAGCTCCATCTTTATGGAACTCTCTTCCGTTTCAACTACGCCAGGAAACCATCTATCATAAATTTCGTAAGGATTTAAAAACGTGGTTATTCAACCACTAGAGCATGTTCTCTTCTTTTAGCGCGGGTCCGTAGGCGCCGGGAAACCTCCGGGTAGCTGTGCGCCATATAAATTTAATTTAATTTAATAATTTAATTTGTGTTCAATCCCATTTTGTTTAAAGATCTGTTCTACACAAACACTTTTCATCTGAACACCGTTGTCAGTAATGACTCACTTGGGCAACCCTTCTCTTTGGAACAATTCATCCATGAAAAAAATCCCACTTTCGGAGTCAGCACGTTCCACAAACTTGACTTCAGGCCATTTTGAAAAGTAATCAATCGCGATCAGAATGAACCAACTTTGCTGCTGCTCAACAGTAGGACCCATAATCTCAAGACCCAAAGTTTTCCACGCCATCTCAGGACAAGGAACAGGTGACAAGGGAGGATTAACTAACTTCTGAGTTTTATCAGAATTCAAACATGAGTAACACTGCCTCACCACTCTCTCCACTTCAACATCCAAGCCCAGCCACCAATACATTTCTTTCATTCTCCTCTTGCTCTTGACAATTTCCAGATGTCCCTCATGGCACAAGTTGATCAACTTGACTCTCAAACCTTTGGGAGGAATAATCTTTACACCTCTCAAAACATTATCCCCCACCAAGGATAATTCATCACGCACTTCCCAAAAATTCTTTAATTCTTTACTTAATGTCCTTTTCTCTGGCCATCCTTGCACAACAAATGTTTTGACACTGGTTAGCACCTCATCCTTGGCAAAAATCTCATTCCACACTCTAAGGTCTACGGCTTCACTCCTAACAGTTACATCAGTCCAAGCTACGCTCAAATCATCCCATGTTTCAGGTACAGCTTCCAAAGGCAATCTGCTACTTGATTCTTCGCATCTGGTATATACCTCACTGAATACCTGTAATCAAGTAACCGCACAGACATCCTCGCAATTCTCGGTGTTGCTTTAAGTAACACTTCAGTTGACAATACTATGGCCAAGGGTTTATGATCACACTTTACTTCTACATGAAGATCCCAAATGAAGTTTCTGAAGTGTTCCAACCCCCACACAACCGCAAGGGTTTCTTTTTTCAATGACCCAATAGCGTTCTTCAGCTGGAGACAATGCTCTAAAGACATAAGCAACAGTGTCTTCTTTCCCGTCAATATCCCTTTGTAACAATACTGCTCCTAAGCCCTTATTGCTTGCATCAGTGGTGATAATACATGCAAGTGTAGGATCAAACCCCACCAAATTCTTTGCTACACACAATTCATTTTTAATTTTGTCAAAATCAGTTGCAGGCACTCAAAAAGTGGATTTGTTCTTTAACAGCTGTTGTAGATTATACGTTTTAAAAAAAAAAACCTGAATAAACTTGCCATAGAATTCTAGGAGGCCCAGAAAGGACCTCAACTCATCTTTGTTTTGGGGTGAAGGAGCATTCTTTATAGCGTTAAGTAAAATTTTTCTTGGTTTAATCCCTTCAGCCGAAATTTCATGTCCCAGGTAATCTAGGGAGAGAGCACCAAATTTGCATTTAGACAACTCTGCAGTCAACCCACTATCACGCAATTTCTCAAGAATAATGTGCACTCTACTGTCATGGACATTTGTTGACTCCCCCATAATAAGGATGTCGTCCTGGAAAAAAATTACCCCAGGAATACCCACAAACAATTTATGCATACATTTCTGAAAAACAGCAGCCAACGATGCTAGCCCAAAAGGCATTCGCATAAAATTATAACAACCTTGGGGAGTCATAAAAGTTGTTAGGCTTTTGCTTTCCTCTTGTAACATTACCTGATGGTATGCCAATGACAGATCTATCACCGAAAACCATTTCATATTCCTAATGAATGACATTAACTCAATAATCTTTGGAAGAGAAAACTTCTATACATCAATGTTCTCAATAAAACTTCTTAAATCAATACATAAACTGATTTTCCCATTGCCTTTCGCGCAATAACCATGGGTGCAACCCATTCAGAGGCATCTACCTCTTCAATGATACCACTCTCCAATAAGGTCTTTAATTCTTTTTCAACCTCCTCTCTAAGAACCCTTGGAATAGCCCTAGATTTGTGAATCTTGGGTTTAGCATCCTTCTTCAGGACAATTTAATGTGCATATCCTTTCAATCAATCAATCAATCAATCACAGAATTTGTAAAGCGCGCTACTTACCCGCGAGGGTCTCAAGGCGCTGGGGAGAAAAAAAGGGGGGGGGTGCTGCTACTGGTCGAACAACCAGGTCTTGAGTAGCCTCCTGAAGGTCAGTAGGTCTTGGGTCTGTCGTAGGCTTAGTGGAAGGGTGTTCCAGGTCTTGGCGGCGAGGTGGGAGAAGGATCTGCCGCCGGTGGTGGTTCTTCGAATGCGAGGGACGGTGGCGAGGGAGAGGTCAGCGGAGCGGAGTTGGCGGTTGGGGACGTAGAAGAGGAGTCGTCTGTTGAGGTAGGCTGGGCCAGTCTTGTGGAGTGCCTTGTGTGCGTGGATCAGGAGTTTGAAGGAGATTCTCCTGTCGACGGGGAGCCAGTGCAGGTTCCTCAGGTGGGGGGTGATGTGGCTGTGGCGTGGTACATCGAGGATCAGGCGTGCGGAGGCGTTTGGTATGCGTTGCAGTCGCTTGATGAGCTTGGCCGGGGCTCCCGCGTAGAGGGCGTTCCCATAGTCAAGTCTGCTACTGACGAGGGCCTGGGTGACTGTTCTTCTTGTGTCTGTCGGGATCCACCTGTAGATCTTGCGAAGCATGCGGAGGGTGTTGAAGCAGGAGGATGAGACTGCGTTGACTTGCCTGGCCATGGAGAGCATTGAGTCGAGGATGACTCCCAGGTTGCGTGCGTGGTCGGTGGGTGTCGGGGCTGCTCCCAGCGTCGTTGGCCACCAGGAGTCGTCCCAGGCTGAGGGGTTGGAGCCGAGGATGAGGACCTCTGTCTTCTCCGTGTTCAGTTTTAGTCGGCTGATCTTCATCCAATCGGCGACGGCCTTCATTCCTTCATGGATGTTGGATTTGGCGGCGAGGGGGTCCTTGGTGAGGGAGAGGATCAGTTGAGTGTCGTCGGCGTAGGAGATTATGTTGAGGTCGTGCTGTCTGGCGATGCGTGCGAACGGGGCCATGTTGATGTTGAACAGTGTTGGGCTGAGGGACGATCCCTGGGGTACGCCGCAGATGATCTCGGAGGCTTCGGATCGGAATGGTGGGAGGCGGACTCTCTGGGTTCTGCCGGTGAGGAAGGAGGTGGCCCATTCCAGGGCCTTGTCTCGGATCCCTGCGTCGTGGAGGCGTGCGCGTAGAGTGCGGTGGCAGACAGTGTCGAAGGCGGCGGAGAGGTCCAGCAGGATGAGGGCTGCGGTCTCACCGTTGTCCAGCAGGATCCTGATGTCGTCGGTGGCGGCGATGAGGGCAGTCTCAGTGCTGTGGTTGCTGCGGAACCCCGATTGGGATGGGTCCAGGATGCTTTTTTCTTCGAGGTATCGGGTTAGCTGTTTGTTGACGATCTTCTCGATGACCTTGGCTGGGAACGGAAGCAGGGAGATGGGCCGGAAGTTCTTGAGGTCTCTCGGGTCCGCCTTGGGTTTTTTGAGTAGGGCGTTGATCTCTGCGTGTTTCCAGCTCTCTGGGAAGGTCGCGGTCTCGAAGGAGAGATTGATGATGTTGCACAGGTGGGGTGCAATGGAGCTGCTGGCTTTGTTGAAGATGTGGTGCGGGAAAGGGTCTGACGGGGAGCCGGAGTGTATTGTGCTCATGGTCTTGATGGTGTCCTCAATGTTCACGCTGGCCCAGGCTGGCAGGGGGTCGTGGTCGATGGTGTGCGGCGGGTCTGGTGCATCGATCTTAGTTGGGGCTGTCTGGGTGTTGAAGCTGTTGTGGATGTCGGCGATCTTGCGGTGGAAGAAGGTGGCGAGGGAATCGCACAGGGGTTGCGACGGCGGGATGTCGTTGGTGTTGGAGCTGGGGTTGGAGAGTTCCTTCACGATGTTGAAGAGCTCCTTGCTGTTGTGTGCGTTGTTGTCGAGGCGGTCTTTGAAGGAGATTCTCTTGGCGGACTTGATGAGGTGGTGGTGGTTACGGATGGCGTCTTTGTGGGCTGCGTGGCTGTCCGGTGTCTTATCACTGTGCCATTTCTTCTCTAGTTTCCGGCAGTTTCAGACTTCTAACCTTACCCGAAAACACATCAGGAAATTCCTCTTTAAATTTCAGATTATAGAGGTCCTTATGATCCAATACCAGAACTTGTTCAGAACTATTAGGGTCCAAGATGATGTTTACATTTCACTGATCTATCGTTCCCAAAACTGATGGTCCCTCAAGGGCAATATACAATGTCCCCATGGCTGAGCTTCCAAATTAAGATCCCTGTACCCACAAGAGATATATTTTACCATTAAAACTTTCTGGCGCTACGTCAGGTGGTAACTAAGATAGACCAAGTACTCCTTCTAACTTCTTTTCCCACTGACCATTGTCAATAATGGTACCCAGAATCAGCTACGTCACACCGGAAGGACATCGACGCAAGCCACGGTTTACTTTTCGTTACAGCAATGGAAATCGTTGACACATACTCGTGTCTTGTTACTGATATCTGCTTTTAATCTTAACTTTATGGACTCAAGCCTGGCGTATCCGCTTTATTTCACCCCAGTAAATCATTTACTGCATGATACATACCTGTGTCCTACTCGTGGCATGCTTTGGGCTCAATACGATTAGATAAGGTATTCCTTTACTCAATTTACAGTATAGACCTGCCGGGTTGGAATTATCACCGGCATCTTGATTTCACTGTTCCATTCACAATAACTACAGCCCTGAAGAAGTCGTGGGAGTAACCTCCTAGACGAAACACGTGTTGGCTGGTTGTTGGTTTTTTCTGCTGATCATTTTTCAACGTGGTTTGAATTAAAGAAATAAGACAAGACTCTTCTGCGAACTTTACTTCAACTGATTTTCCCATGGACTTTTGTTAATTTCTAACTTATTTATACACATTTATACGTGTGCCCAGGATTTGTTTTGTTCTACTTTGTTGCAGGAATTTTCCTGCACGCATATAGGGGTTATAGGGGTCTCCCCTACCTGGTTAGCACCGTATGTACTTGAGCTTTTTACTTACATGAACGCAAACAAAGCTGAGCGCCACTACTTCCTTTTTTTAAACCCTCTCATTTGACTGCACTAAGGGTCCAAGATGATGTTTACATTTCACTGATCTATCCTTCCCAAAACTGATGGTCCCTCAAGGGCAATATACAATGTCCCCATGGCTGAGCTTCCAAATTAAGATCCCTGTACCCACAAGAGATATATTTTACCATTAAAACTTTCTGGCGCTACGTCAGGTGGTAACTAAGATAGACCAAGTACTCCTTCTAACTTCTTTTCCCAGTGACCATTGTCAATAATGGTACCCAGAATCAGCTACGATATGCATCTCAATACCACCAAATGCATGGAACATACAGGTTTTACTCTTAGACTGTAGATTCAAAAGAGACACATTATCAGTAATTCCCAGAACACAATCCACAAATTTGGATGGATCCTCCCCTTTGTATGTATCAGATCCCATATCATCTCACAGGCAACCAAGGAAATTTTCTTGCCACTATCTTTCCTCCATCTACAAACTTTAGCGAAGGGACCAATCTAGCCACATTCACCACACTTTTGGTTTTTTAGCTGGACGCCTACTTTACGCAAGGTGATCCTTACTTCCACATCTGTAATATTTTAACTGTTTGGTTTTATACTCCTTCCCCTTGCCCATTTTTTGAGTATTGGATTTATTTTTGGCTTTACTACCCACTTTGCTGACTGTAACCTTCTCATCCTCTTTAGGTACCCCATGAAGCTGCTTTTACACACTTAGCGACCTCTGCCTTCTTAACTAATGCAACAACTTCTGATAATCGCGCCTCATCATATGCCCACAACCGCTCTTGAATATGCTCATTGTTCACATACATAATGATTTGGTTGCAGACAAATTCATCATGCAAGGTCCAAATCTGAATGTAATGGCTTACTTTTTTAAGTCAAAAGCAAATTCTTCAATCGACTCATGTTTTCCTTGTTTTCTGCCGAAGAATTTGTGGCGATCAATGGCAATACAAACAGAAGTGGAGTATTAAGCATCTAAATCCTCTAACGCATGAAGAAAAACATCAGAGTCTCTAAGAGGGCTAATTTTTTTCTCTATAGAGTTGTACACCTTAATGCCTTAAGGACCCAGTGAACGTAGTAAAATGTTTTCTTTCCTTATTTGAGATAACTCCTCTTCTCTGTCTTCTATTGCATTTAGATAGTTTAAAAAATACTCCCTCCACTCTTGCCATTTTATGGGAGGATCACAGGTAGTTGCAAGAAAAGACTGTGGAGGCGTTAAGGAATACGTTTGAGATCCACACATAATAAAGAGGAAACAGAAGAATGTACTGTGAGGAAGGAAAAATAAACTTGCAAGAACAAATCCAAAATTATAAGGTGTGCCTGTCACCGCAAACAATAACAGGCTAATGATGGAACTAGTGCGTAGCACTATAAAGAAGCTGAACGTCAACTGTAGGGAGTCCTTAATGAAGTGCTTGTCACCGTAAATTACCATAGGCTGCTGAACGACAAATAAGGAAAATAGTGTACCAAAAGGGTGTGCCTGTCACTGCAAATTGTAACAAGCTGCTGCACAATGATAACAGGAGGTGTGCCTGTCACCGCAAATCTCCGAGCAGAATGAAGAAGCTTGAAAATGACTTGACACTTTAGATCCTACCTTAAAGAATAGGAACCAATCACACGTAGCATTGTTACTCCCATGATTGCGGGAATTACCTTGAAGAAAGTCTCTTTAAAAAAATGAAGTTGACAACGTCAGACTGAACTGGAATGTGTGAGGCCCAGAAAGCTCCCAAACTAAAAAAGTGTCACGTAGGTTGCGTCGTGACGTCGGCGATTCACTCCCGGGGCAACGGTGTACCCTGCTCAGATGGCTGTGCGAGCAGATGCAGCCCGTGAGCTCCGGGACAACGGTGTACCCTCCTTAGATGGCTGTGTGAACAGATGCAGCGTGTGAGCTCCAATGCAGGGCAGTGCGAGGCACAGGACAATACGCGCAGACAATGACAAAGGCTCTACCACCAACAGCCACAGCGCATGCCACAACTTTGTCTTGTCAACACATGGTAAAGCTCAAAAATAGCCTGTTAAATGTCACACACCACTCCTCCAGGAGATATGTCGGGTAGCTGACCTCCAGAAATAGTGATACTTACAGTTTTGAAGAAAGCATCACTATACCCCCTGTCACAAGGCGGTTGAAAATAACTTTGAATGACGAAACGAGGACATAAACACGTCGTAGATCCATAGGCCAAGCATCACCAAAAATTGTTAAGTAATTCAGGAACCGTCATGTTAATTCGTTGGATATTTATTTAGTTTCTTCTTCCAGTGGAGGTCAGCACAACTGTACCAATCAACAGCAACTCTCTAACTGATCATTGATGACACTTTAACATTCCAAGTGTCATCAATGACGTGTAAACATTCCAGTAACTAGGTACAACACAATAGTAACCCAATGTTAATCTATGGAAGAGGTAGGCCTCACAATATTGAAAAACAGATTGAGGAGTTTTTAACTAGCAGGAAATGTGAAACTTAAATGTGCATATCCATCTTTTTAAATACAATGCACTCTTCCCAAGGGGCTGTTGGGGGACTACCCTAGAGGTCACTAAAACATTAAAAAGGGAGGCTTAGGTCTAGTAAAAGATTTATTTTGCCAGGTTGAATTGGCAGTCTAAAACTGTACACAAGCTGCAATGGCAGGCCTGAGACATGTTGTAAATGGCTACTTAAGTAGGTGGCACAATAGGTGCAGCAGGCCCACTAGTAGCATTTAATCTACAGACCTAGAGAACATGTTGTAACCCTTTACTAGGGACTTACAAGCAAATTAAATGTGACAATTGTGTGTAAGTCAACTTTACCATGTTAAAAGATGAGAGCATAAGCACTTTAGCACTGGATAGCAGTGGTAACATCCTAATAGACAACAAAAACAGATTCAGAAAACAGGAGGGGTGAAGGCAAAAAGTTTAGTGGTGCCCTACAGAGAGGACTAAATCCAACATTTCCCGTTGTCATGTGTACTGGGGCAGGATTTATCCCAGTGAGGCTGGCAAAATGCTGAGTATATGTGTACCAGGAATAATGAGCTCATGTTGGTAAATCCTAGCTACTTGTGTTTCTTTGTATTCTTTGTTTCATCCCAGTTCCATTTTCCTAAATCAAGTCTGGATATTTTACTGCGGGCACTATGGAACCCCTACATTCAAATTTATAGTGACTTCAGGTATGATAAAATTGCAGACAACACTTAATACCATCACAGGTACGATTTTTTTCTATTTGATAAGCTGACGGTAGGCTGGTATGAAGCTGGTTCCAACGTGGTTAGGATGTTTGATGAAAGGGCTTTGAAAAATAGATGAGAAGGAGACAACGACTAGATTATGTGCAAAGACAGGTGATTTAGGGAAGATCAAATTGAGTAGTTGTTCTTGGGCTGTCCAGATATAGCAATATAGTAAACTATAAGTGTCTATTGTGAAATAAAGTGAAATAATTTATTTAGCTTAATTTGACAATGGTCACCTTTTTTGTTTCGCCACAATTTAATTGTGTTTGTGACTGCCACATTCAACTTTCTTGTAAATAAGAAAAGAGTAAAAACACTCTGGGGCATATTATCAAGAACGGCGTTAAAATTATCGCCGGTTTTGCCGCTAAAGCGGCGATAATGGGCTTGATAATATGCCCTGGAGAATTCCAATAGAAGCCCATGTTCACACCAGAACATGGACTTCTATTGGAATTCTCAAGGGCATATTATCAAGCCCATTATCGCCGCTTTAGCTGCAGTTGTCTGCCACTAAACCGGCGTTAATTTTTAGCGCCGTTTTTGATAATATGCCCCTCTGTTTTTCCCAACTCATGTCTTCTTGGTGTGTTCCTATCATATATGTCTCTTCCTAAAATTTCATTTGTTGAAAGAAATTTGAGATATATGGTCGCTTTCGTATTGATTACACAGATCACAGCAATTGTATCACCCAACAGAACCAATTGTTTACAATATTACCAATACCCAGGTTCTGAGGGACACAGGGTTACCCCATTATCTCTAATGGTCCAGATTTAGCAGTTCTTTAGTGTGAATTCTGATCATGAAACTATGTAATGTTAGAGAATGGTCAAAGATGGAACAAGGGGAGAGTAGTGGTGTATCACAGAGGAAGTGACTGAATGATGTGAATGTTAGCATTAGAGGAGTCATTTTGGTAAGTGATGAGTGTGTTGGGGTAAGGCAACAGATCGCTGTTACAAGAAGCATGGTAAGGATGGAGTTGAAGAACTGAGAATTGTAAATGTGCACCTAGCAAGGGTTGGTAAAAGGATGCAAGTCCATAGGATCTCAATAGGTTGAAGAAGGATATTTGTCGGGTTGACTTCATTCTATGTGTGCCTGTCCCTGTTTCTGGTGGGAAGGTTAGTCTGGGTCTTATATGTGTTCATATTTATGTTATGGTAAGGAGAGGTGAAATGTTATATGTTTAAAATATGTACTCATGTTTAACTTTGTAAATTCTCAAAAAAATCGCAAATTTACTTCAAATGCAAGAATAAATACACAAGTAAATTAACATCTATTTATGAAACAGAAATGTTTCAGAATCCCAAGAAAAAGCATTCCTTCATATTTTGCCCACCAGTGTCTAGCAGTTTGTATGCTTTGAGAGCAATAGATTTGAAGAGCTTGCTATGGTTTGTCAAACTTATAATTTCCTTTGTTCAGGACATTCCAGCTTCAATCTGAGCAAAATTTACTTACACATACAATTCTACTAGGGATTTTCCAATGTCCATTTTCATAATAGGACCTGGTAAATGTAAAACTATGCATAGTGTCTGGTTACTGTACCAGTCATGTGAATAATCTCTGTATGAGATTGGAGTATTAGTTGAAGGGAGCGAGAACCCACTTCAAATAATAATCACAATCCTTGTCAGGGTGAACCATAATAATCACAAAATAAACCTGTACTTAACCCTCTGGTAGATTGGCACAAAGCAGTCAGAGGCAATGTGTAAAATATGTAAGGTAAGGTAATAACGTTTATTGTATAGTTCATTAAAACCATAACAAATAGGCATAAAATCGGTAGGCTACTAGTCACACACCTGCAAAAAGGGGATGACCTCATTCATGTGGTCAACATATATGGTCCTAATTCTGATGAGCCGTCATACTGGTATAAAATATCAGCTACCATTGAAGGCCTACCCCAAAACGACCTCATCGTGGTAGGGGGGGACTTTAATATGCCACTGGACCCCCTTCTAGACAGACAATCCAAATGTAAATACCATCAGTCCAGGTCACACAATATTATTAATAAAATCTGTTCCAAGTATAACTTAAAAGACGCGTGGCGCCTCCAACACCCTGATACGAGGGATTACACCTTTTATTCATCCCCACATAACTCCTACTCTAGAATAGATTATATCCTAATATCTGCTAACTTCACCCATCTAATAGACCAGACAAATATAGCCCCTATTCTTATTTCAGACCACGCCTGTATCTCCGCCACACTTGCAGGCTCACACCCTACATCTCCTCCGAAAAGATGGCGTTTTAATGAGGATATTCTACTAGATCACGATAATAAATTGAAAATAGCCAAGGCAATTGAGGATTACATAGACAGGAACGACCTTCCCGAAATTTTCATCGCCTACTTTTTGGGACGCCCTGAAGGCCACTATACGCGGGGTAATCATCGGAATCAAGGCCCAGATTAATAGGAAATTAAACCAGGAATTTATAAATTTAGAGAATGAAATTAAGAATCTTGAACTAAGACACTCGGACAGGCTAGATGATCAAGACTTGCTCACCAGACTAACTAACAAAAAATACGAATTCAACACCATAGTAAGTAAAAAAGCTGGAGTCTGGAACAATAAATTTAAAGCACTTAAGCTATGTGAGGGAAACAAAGCGGGGAAACTGTTGGCCTCGTATCTTAAACACAAACACAAACAATTCACCATTACCTCCATTAAAGACGCAAACAATATCTCACACACAAATCGGGACAAAATTCTAGAGGCCTTCAAAACATTCTACAAGGATCTTTACAGCAACAAATTAACATTTAATGCTGAGAGCTCCGAGCAGTACTTAAAGTCCATCGCACTTCCCAAACTAACAAACGCAGATAGGGAGAAATTAGGGGCTCCTATTTCGGACCAGGAAATCTCTACTGCTATTAAAACACTCAAAGCCAACAAAGCTCCTGGTCCAGATGGTTTTTCAAGCTCCTTTTACAAAGCGTTTATCACCTCACTCCAACCATCCCTACACAGACTTTTTAACTTCATGGCCAAGAACGGGGATGTTACTGATTCAATGAGAGAAACCACAATTATTGTTATCCCCAAAGAAGGCTAAGACCCGCTTCTGCCTAAAAATTACCGGCCAATATCCTTAATAAATGTAGATTGTAAGATATACGCCAAAATCTTAGCCAGTCGACTAAACAAATTTCTCCCTAACCTTATTAGTAATTCACAGGTGGGATTCCTCAAGAACCGTTTATCCAATGACAACACTAGGTTACTCTGCCACGTCTTGGAAAAAGCAAAAACGGCTACTTCCCCCTTAGTTGCCATCACACTTGACGCAGAAAAGGCGTTTGACAGGGTTTCGTGGCAATTTCTAAAACAATGTATGCATGGCTTCAACCTTGGTGAGACATTTATTAACATGGTCATGGCCCTTTACTCTAACCCATCCGCTTGGATAGCCATTAATGGTTCTGTTTCAGAGCCTTTCCGACTACAACAAGGTACTAGGCAGGGCTGCCCCCTCTCGCCGGCTCTCTTTCTCTTAGCCCTGGAGCCACTAATCCAGGATATAAAACGTAACGAGAAAGTTAGCGGTGTATTATTTGGTGATACTCGGGTGAAACTAGCTGCTTACGCGGATGATATTCTGATCATAACTGTAGAAGCGGAGACCTCCATTAAAGCCTTGATGGACATTATAGATTCTTATGCTAGTCACTCAGCATTTAAACTCAATCGCGACAAATCTGAAGTTAAACCCCTTAATATCCATGTGAGAAGTTGGCCTGGCATATGCTGTCCACTAATTATAGTGGGCACCTTGCACCAGTCCAAACAACCCCTTATTGGAGATAGGTTAAAGACAACCTTTATTGAAAGCTATCCTAGTGGTAGCTATGGAGAGCAGCCTTCAGGCTAAGTCTTGAAGGAATGTAAAGCAGCTTGTTTTACCAGTCTATAATCCCTTGAGTGACCAAATGAAAGAGGACCACACCAGGTATATATTCAAAATATATGTATTTATTACTAAACACACCCCTCTAGTCTCTTTATGAGGCTAGAGTTCAAGTACATAAATTATAAGTTAGTTATCTACAGTAATAGCACAAATACACGTTTGAGCCCTAGGGGCGTACTCAAACCATATACCAATAAAGTGGTATAAGAACCACGACTGAGCTAGACACAGGGCCTAGAGCCTGTAGAAGTGCTTGGACCACAAGGAACCACCCAAGGTAGTGACACAGGGGACCCACGGGGGACGCGTGCAGTGTATGAACACAGCCGCGAATCGCCGTTAACTTCTATGGGGAAAGTCGCGGTTTGAATTTAAAAGAAAAGGGACACTTAGAGGAGGACTTGAAGCAAACCCTTTGAGAACTAGGCTGTTCTAGTGTCAATACCTACGGGAGCACCGGAGTACTGAGTTACCTCACCCAGGGGAGCCGGTGCATAGGTGTCTTTGGGGTCGGGTTTCGTTGTCGCTTTCAATGGCGATCTGCTGCAAAGTGCTGCTGGCGGCCAAGTCGAAAGTGTTCCGGTGGATCCAAAGGTGGATCGAAGATCTGAAGAACCTGAAAGCAGAGGGGACAGAGTCTGGGTCACTAGCCAGTGACCAGGAAGACGATGAGCAGATGCCCACCGATGTCGAGTGCTTCAGGTAGGTTGACGTCGAGGAGGCGTCGACGATGACCAGGAGCTGGATTCGAGCTGTCCCATGACGTCTGTCGATTGCAGGGGTGTCGGCAACCGGATTGGACCCAACAAGCCTTGGCAACGGCAAGTCTCGTGGAAATGGAAGAAGGACGATGTTGCAGACCAGCAAGGTCTGTGGGACTCACCCAGGAAGGGTAAGTCAGGGCCCGCCTGGAGCAACCAGGGAGCCCAAGCAGAAGAAGATTGGCCTTCGGGAGGGCCTACTAGCCAACGGACTAGCGACTGCGAAGGAGCCTCAAGTGGACGCACGTGGAGCTGGCTCACAGGACACTCGTAGAGTGGAGGCCCGTGATCTTCGGTGCAGTCGGTGCTAGAGGCTGGGGCTACTCGGAGCCCAAAGCACAACTTCGTGGGAGACCCAGAAGAGGATGCCCTTATAAAAGTACGCGGTGTCCAGGGGTCACGGTTCCACATTACCCACGATAGCCACGGGCCTCAGCTCTGCTGGGGACTCAGGGTAGCCTCGGGGAGGTCTGGAAATCCACCTCTGGTGATACAAAGACTTCGGCGTCCGGCGGGAGCTTCAGCGATGCAGACCGGACAATTGCTTCGTTGGTGCCTGCCAAGCAGGGGAGTCACTCCTTGACCCCAAGGAAGATTCTTCAGTCCTCTAATCTTAAAGTAGAGCGTCGAAGGTCCAGGATTCTGTGTCAGAGTTTCGTCCAGGTAAATCTAAAGTCCTAAGGACTGGGGTCCCATACTTATACTAAGGTAGGGGTTGGACATACTCTGTGGCCCCACCTATGGGAGGGTCAGGGCAGAGGGGTGGTTACACCCCTTTCCCTTTGTCCAGTTTCGCGCCAGAGCAGGGGCTGGAAGCCCCTGACCCGGTTTGAACTGGGGTATGCACAGGGACACCAAATGTGCCCCCAGTGCAGGACTTCAAAGCACCAGAGAGTGCTCCCGCCCAGCCCCAATACACACTATCCTGTCTGGGGAGGTGGTTACACCTCCCTGGGACAGGAAACCTATTGTCCAGGCCTCCCCTGCCGGAGTTTCGGTCAGCAGCAGGAGGCCAGACTCGTGTCTGTGGCAGCGGCATCCATTTTGTGATGCCAGGGCTCTGGAAAGTCAGTACCGGGTATACCAGTGTGTACATGTCTCTCCCTCTAGAAGGGTGGAATGCTACCTCCGCCACCAGAACTGGCGGGGGGGTAGTATTCCAAGATGTTTGACACCAAACATGGAGAGGTGTGGTGCAGCGGCCAGGGCAGCTGACTTCGGAGCACAGGGTTCACGGTTCGATCCCCGGCTCAGGCGGCAGCTCAGCTCAGCACCATGTGACTCTGGGCAATAGCTCACTTAATTTCCACTACGGCCCCCAGCGCCTTGAGACCCGTAAGGGTGAGTAGCTGCGCTATATAAAAACGGACTTACATTTTAAACACAACATGTTTCCGTGCAGCCATCCCAAAGTTAGCATTTAACGCGAGGTTATAATGCGCTTAAGAGTATATGGTCGGGCTGCACTACAAACAGCATCAGAGAAGGGTCTCCGAACGCTGCAGAGGGGCCCAGCTCATGCAGGGGCACCCTCTCACTTAGGAACCACGCACTCTGCCTTCAGGATTGATAAGGCCTGCCATAGGAGTGACTTATAGGTTTATATATGTGTATGTATGTAGTGATATAGGTAGCCTATATCACAGTAAGGGGCGCATGCACCACCTTACCCAGGCTGCAGTAGCAGACCTGTGGTGTCATTTTGGATGGCCTTCCAAGGGTGGCACAATACATGCTGCAGCCCCTGGTAGGCCTCTGAGGTACCTATTCCCTGGGTACATAGTATACCATATACTAGGGACTTATAAGGGCACTCCAGATTCCAATCAGAGATGTGCCTAAGGCACATGGAAACCATTTTAGAGATGAAGCAGCTAGGCTGGGGTTCTGATTAGCAGGGCCCCAGCCAGACTAAGGTCGAAAAACAGTGAAGCATCAGCAAAAAGTGGGGGTACCCATGTGAAGCAGTTCCTACTCTCCTACACAACCCCCCCCCAAACGTAGGGACATTAAACTAACCTTGCCCAGTTAAGTCTTCATGTTCTAAGTGGAAGTACCTAGAGAGTCCATCTGCATTGGCATGGTTACTCCCAGGTCTATGTTCCACTGTGAAGTCCATCCCCTGTAGGGAAATGGACCACCTAAGCAGTTTGGGGTTTTCACCCTTCATTTGTTTTAGCCATAAGAGGGGCTTATGGTCTGTTTGAACAAGGAAGTGAGTACCAAACAAGTATGGCCTCAACTTCTTCAGAGCCCAGACCACAGCAAAGGCCTCCCTCTCAATGGCTGACCAACGTTTCTCTCTAGGGGTCAGCCTTCTGCTAATAAAAGCTACTGGCTGATCCTGACCTTCATCATTCAATTGTGACAGTACAGCCCCTACCCCCAATTCAGATGCATCTGTTTGGACAATGAACTTCTTGGAGTAATCAGGACTCTGTAGAATGGGAGCAGTGCACATGGCCTGCTTTAGGTCATCAAATGCCTTTTGACAGCTAACTGTCCACTGAACCTTTTTGGGCATTTTCTTGGAAGTTAAGTCATTCAGGGGTGTCACTATTGATCCATACCACTTGACAAATCTCCTATAGTACCCAGCCAGGCCTAAGAAGGCTCTCACCTGAGTCTGTGTAGTTGGAGCAGTCCAGTCCATGATGGTCTGGATCATGCTCTGCAGTGGTTGAACCTGGCCTCCACCCACAAGGTGGCCCAGGTACACAACCTGACTCTGCCCTATCTGGCACTTGGTGGCCTTGATAGTCAGGCCTGCTTTCTGCAGGGCCTGCAAAACATTTCTGAGGTGGACCAGGTGATCCTCCCAGGTGGAGCTAAAGACAGCAATATCATCTAGATATGCTGCACTATAGGCTTCCAGACCTGTAAGGACTGTATTCACCAACCTCTGAAAAGTGGCAGGTGCATTCTTCAGACCAAAGGGCATCACCACAAATTGATAATGCCCACTAGGGGTTGAGAATGCTGTCTTTGGCTTTGCATCATCAGCTAGTCTGATCTGCCAGTAGCAAGCTGTCAGGTCAAATGTGCTTAGATACTTGGCTGAGGCCAAAGTGTCTATTAGCTCATCTGCCCTAGGTATTGGATGGGCATCAGTCCTAGTGACTGCATTGAGATCCCTGTAGTCCACACAAAACCTCATCTCTCTTTTCCCACCATTGGTGTGAGGTTTTGGTACAAGGACCACTGGACTAGCCCAAGGGCTATCTGAGGGTTCAATAACTCCCAAATCCAACATCTTCTGGACTTCTATCCTGATACAGTCCCTGACATGGTCATGTTGCCTATAAATCTTATTTTTAATAGGCAGACTGTCCCCAGTGTCCACTTCATGAGTGCACCAGGTAGTCTGACTGGGTGTCAGTGAGAATATGTGTCTGAACTGATTGAGCACCTGTCTGCAATCAGTCTGCTGCTGGGTAGTGAGGCTGCCTGCCAAGGCTACACCATCCACTGACCCATCATCAGGGTTCTGTGAGAGCAGGTCAGGGAGTGGGTCACTCTCTTCCTCCTGTCCCTCATCAGTAGCCATGAGCAAGCCCATGTCTGCCCTGTCCACATATGGTTTTAACCTGTTGACATGGAGAACCCTGTGGGGACTCCTGGGTGTTCCTAGGTCCACCAAATAGGTAACCTCACCCTTATGTTCAACAATGGTATGGGGTCCACTCCATTTGTCTTGGAGAGCTGCTGGGGCCACTGGCTCCAACACCCACACCTTCTGTCCTGGCTGGTAAACAGTCAGTACAGTCTTTTGGTCATGCCAGGCTTTTTGAAGTTCCTGGCTAGCCTCAAGGTTTTTAGTTGCCTTTTTCATATACTCAGCCATCCGGGAGCGGAGACCAAGTACATAGTCCACTATGTCTTGCTTTGGGGGCTTGAGAGGTAACTCCCATCCTTCCTTCACCAAGCACAATGGACCCCTGACAGGGTGACCAAACAAAGTTCAAAAGGGCTGTAGCCAACCCCTTTTGAGGCACCTCCCTGTATGCAAATAAAAGGCAGGGCAAGAGTATGTCCCATCTTCGCCTAAGCTTTTCTGGGAGCCCTTTAATCATGCCCTTCAAGGTTTTGTTGAATCTCTCAACTAAACCATTGCATTGTGGGTGATAGGGCGTGGTGAACTTGTAAGTCACTCCACACTCCTTCCACATTGCTTTTAAGTATCCAGACATAAAGTTAGCACCCCTGTCTGATACAACCTCCTTAGGGAAGCCCACTCTTGAGAAAATTCCCAGGAGGGCTCTTGCCACCACAGGTGCTGTAGTGGTCCTAAGGGGAATAGCCTCTGGGTACCTGGTGGCATGATCCACTACCACCAGGATAAACCTGTGCCCAGATGCTGTTTGGGGATCCATGGGACCAACAATGTCAATCCCCACCCTTTCAAAGGGAACCCCCACCACAAGTAGTGGTATCAGGGGGCCTTTGTAGTGCCACCTGCCTTGCCACTGGCCTGGCAGGTTACACAGGAGCGACAAAACTCCTTGGTGTCTTCAGACATGTGGGGCCAGTGAAAGTGAGAGACAATTCTGTCCCAAGTCTTGTTCTGGCCCAGGTGACCTGCTAAGGGAATGTCATGGGCTAGGGTCAATAGGAAGCCCCTGAACTTCAGAGGTATAACCAACCTCCTGGTGGCACCAGGCTTGGGGTCTCTACACTCTGAGTACAAGAGTCCATCATCCCAATACACAGTATGGGGACCACTAGCTTTCCCAGCAGCCTCAGCAGCAGCTTGCTGTCTGAGGGGTTCAAGAGAGGGGCAGCTCTGCTACTCCTGGCTCAGATCTGCCCTGGAAGGGCCCCTGTCCCCAAGAACTCAACCTGGTCAGGTTCAAGCTCCTCTGGGACAGTTCCTTCCTCAGGACTGAGATCATCCCCCTCAAGAGACTGATCTTCCTTCTGAGCCAACGGGGAAGGCACTGCCTTTACCCTACTACTCCTCTTCTTGGAGGGCACTTGGTCCATTATTCCAGAATCCAAGGCCTGTTCAGTGTTAGACATTTTGGCTTGTGACCTGGTCACAGCAAACACATCTGCAGGGATGCCCAGCATTTCTGCATGGGTCCTGAGCTCCACTTCTGCCCAAGCTGAAGTTTCTAAGTCATTGCCAAGCAAGCATTCAACTGGTAGGTCTGCACTTACCACAACCTTCTTAAGGCCAGTTACCCCTCCCCAGGAGAAGTTAACAACTGCCAGAGTATGGTCTGTTCTGACGTTGCTAGCATTGGTCACTTGGCACATTTCACCAAGTATAATCTGCCCAGGATTCACAAGGTCTTGTGTCACCATGGTGACACTTGCCCCTGTGTCCCTAAATGCCAAAGCCTCTTTTCCATTGATTAAGGGCTGTTGCCTGTACTTTCCCAGATTACTGGGACTCACAGAGGAGGTCACATCCATGCCTCCATCACAGACTAGGACAGCCTGAGTGAGTTCTCTGACTAGGTCAGAGCTCATCTCCTTACCCAGGGTCAACCCTACTAAACCCTTGGCTTGTGTAGTCCCACCACCAACTGTAACTGCACTAGGGGGAGCAGGTGCCTTAGGGGCATTGGTGGGGGCTGGAGTAGAGTCTTTGGACTTGGTGCAATCACTGGTCCAGTGGGTCTTTTGCTTACAGACCTTGCACAATGGTTTCCTTTGGCCTTTCCCTTTGTTAGACTGTGAATCCCCACCTGAAGAAGAATTTTGGGGGCCTTGTGAAGACTTTTGATCTTTACCCTTCTCCCCACCCTTATCAGAGTTTTTCGAATCTTGCTTCTTAGGGTACCACCTTGGTTCTGTACCTTCTGCCTCACCCTGGTTCTGACCCATTTGTCTGCCTTCTTTCCCAATTCTTGGGGAGAGGTCAGATCAGAGTCCACCAGGTGCTGATGCAACAGCTGATTTTGACAGTTATTAAGAATCTGCTCCCTCATGATAAGATTGTACAATCCTGTGAAGTCACATACCTTACTGCCCAATAACCAACCTTCCAGAGCCTTGGCAGAACAATCAACAAAGTCCACCCAGTCTTGAGTCTGTGCTTTTTGGGTATCCCTGAACTTTAACCTGTATTGTTCAGTGGTTAGGCCAAACCCATCAATTAGAGCACTCTTCAAGACATTGTAATTATCAGCATCCTCCTCTCTAACAGTGAGGAGCTTATCTCTACCTTTGTCTGCAAAGGAGAGCCACAAGATTGCTGCCCACTGCTCCTGAGGGACCCTCTGTACTTTACAGGCCCTCTCTAGAGCAGTTATCCATTTGTGGATGTCATCCCCACTCTGGTAGGGAGGGACAATCTTGCTCAGGTTTCTATGGTCATAAGACCTTTCCCTATCTTTGGGGAAACTGCTGCCACCATGGGACTCTAGTCCCATCTTTTGTCTCTCTCTATAGAGATATAGGGACTCTCTGTCTATAGCCAATTGCTGTTTTCTGAGTTCAAGCTGGGCTTGCTCATACTGAATCAGTCTCTTTCTCCTTTCATGAGAGGATTCCCTCCTATGAGAGGAGACAGAGGTCCCTATTGAGGTGTCAGAGTGGTTGGACTCCTGAGAAGGAGACCTAGACCTTCTGGGCACACTCAGTACTCTTCCTGGGGGACAAAGGGGAGGTCATTCTGATCATCCTCCTCCTCCTCCACAGGAGGAATTGGGTTTTCCAGGACAAGGTCATTTTCACCTTCCTGGCCAGTTTCAGAGGGGGGGCCTGGGTTTCTTCACCCCTGGCCCCTTCCTCATCTTCTGCCCCACCCTCTCTGCCTACCCCTTCAGACCCTATGGGCCTGCTGAGATCATCAGCTAGTAACACCTCCCTGAGGTGTTGGGTGCTGGCACTTTTGCCTGCCTTCAACTTCCTAGTATTGCATAATGCTCTCAATTCCAAGAATGGGAGTTTATTATACTTGGAGGGAAGAAGCCCACTGGCTTCTGGCGAGGACTCACTGGGTCCTGGCTTTGAAGACATTACTAGTGAGGTGTGGTGTATGCACTACCTACTCTAGTGTGGCCTACTAAACTCTCTTGAGTTGTAGAAAGGGTGTGCTATCCCTTAACACACAATTCTAAGTTCAGTAGAACTTACTGTATTACTAAGCTTGATTTATATGTACCTTAGGTACCCTTAGTGGTTTTCAGTTGATCAATTCAATTGAGATTATCTGGTAAAACAATAGCAAGCTGGAATCCCACACGCTGCACACCAATGTGAGAAGTTGGCCTGGCATATGCTGTCCACTAATTATAGTGGGCACCTTGCACCAGTCCAAATAACCCCTTATTGGAGATAGGTTAAAGACAACCTTTATTGAAAGCTATCCTAGTGGTAGCTATGGAGAGCAGCCTTCAGGCTAAGTCTTGAAGGAATGTAAAGCAGCTTGTTTTACCAGTCTATAATCTCTTGAGTGACCAAATGAAAGAGGACCACACCAGGTATATATTCAAAATATATGTATTTATTACTAAACACACCCCTCTAGTCTCTTTATGAGGCTAGAGTTCGAAGTACATAAATTATAAGTTAGTTATCTACAGTAATAGCACAAATACACGTTTGAGCCCTAGGGCGTACCAAACCATATACCAATAAAGTGGTATAAGAACCACGACTGAGCTAGACACAGGGCCTAGAGCCTGTAGAAGTGCTTGGACCACAAGGAACCACCCAAGGTAGTGACACAGGGGACCCACGGGGACGCGTGCAGTGTATGAACACAGCCGCGAATCGCCGTTAACTTCTATGGGGAAAGTCGCGGTTTGAATTTAAAAGAAAAGGGACACTTAGAGGAGGACTTGGAGCAAACCCTTTGAGAACTAGGCTGTTCTAGTGTCAATACCCACGGGAGCACCGGAGTACTCGAGTTACCTCACCCAGGGAGCCGGGTGCATAGGTGTCTTTCGGGGTCGGGTTTCGTCTGCCGCTTTCAATGGCGATCTGCTGCAAAGTGCTGCTGGCGGCCAAGTCGAAAGTGTTCCGGTGGATCCAAAGGTGGATCGAAGATCTGAAGAACCTTAAAGCAGAGGGGACAGAGTCTGGGTCACTAGCCAGTGACCAGGAAGACGATGAGCAGATGCCCACCGATGTCGAGTGCTTCAGGTAGGTTGACGGTCATCTTGACTCTTCAGCCACGAGGTCCAGGAGGCGTCGATGACAACCAGGAGCTGGATTCGAGCTGTCCCACGACGTCTGTCGATTGCAGGGGTGTCGGTGACCGGATTAGACCCAACAAGCCTTGGCAACGGCAAGTCTCGTGGAAATGGAAGAAGGACGATGTTGCAGACCAGCAAGGTCTGTGGGACTCACCCAGCGAAGGTAAGTCAGGGCCCGCCTGGAGCAACCAGGGAGCCCAAGCAGAAGAAGATTGGCCTTCAGGAGGGCCTACTAGCCAATGGACTAGCGACCGTGAAGGAGCCTCGAGTGGACGCACGTGGAGCTGGCTCACAGGACACTCGTGGAGTGGAGGCCAGTGATCTTCGGTGCAGTCGGTGATGGAGACTGGGGCTACTCGGAGCCTAAAGCACAACTTTGTGGGAGACCCAGAAGAGGATGCACTTACAAAAGTACACGGTGTCCAGGGGTCACGGTTCCACGTTACCCACGATAGCCACGGGCCTCAGCTCTGCTGGGGACTCAGGGTAGCCTCGGGGAAGTCTGGAAATCCACCTCTGGTGATACAAAGACTTCGGCGTCCAGCAGGAGCTTCAGCGATGCAGACCGGACAATTGTTTCGTTGGTGCCTGCCAAGCAGGGGAGTCACTCCTTGACCCCAAGGGAGATTCTTCAGTCCTCTAATCTTAAAGTAGAGCGTCGAAGGTCCAGGATTCTGTGTCAGAGTTTCGTCCAGGTAAATCTAAAGTCCTAAGGACTGGGGTCCCATACTTATACTAAGGTTGGGGGTTGGACATACTCTGTGGCCCCACCTATGGGAGGGTCAGGGCAGAGGGGTGGTTACACCCCTTTCCCCAGTTTCGCAGCCAGAGCAGGGGCTGGAAGCCCCTGAGCCGGTTTGAACTGGGGTATGCACAGGGACACCAAATGTGCCCCCAGTGCAGGACTTCAAAGCACCAGAGAGTGCTCCCGCCCAGCCCCAATACACACTATCCTGTCTGGGGAGGTGGTTACACCTCCCTGGGACAGGAAACCTATTGTCCAGGCCTCCCCTGCCGGAGTTTCGGTCAGCAGCAGGAGGCCAGACTCGTGTCTGTGGCAGCGGCATCCATTTTGTGATGCCAGGGCTCTGGAAAGTCAGTACCGGGTATACCGGTGTGTACATGTCTCTCCTCTAGAAGGGTGGAATGCTACCCCCGCCACCAGAACTGGCGGGGGGTAGTATTCCAAGATGTTTGACACCAAACACGACATGTTTCCGTGCAGCCATCGCAAAGTTAGCATTTAACACGAGGTTATAATGCGCTTAAGAGTATATGGTCGGGCTGCACTACAAACAGCATCAGAGAAGGGTCTCCGAACGCTGCAGAGGGGCCCAGCTCATGCAGGGGCACCCTCTCACATAGGAACCACGCACTCTGCCTTCAGGATTGATAAGGCCTGCCATAGGAGTGACTTATAGGTTTATATGTGTGTATGTATGTAGTGATATAGGTAGCCTATATCACAGTAAGGGGTGCATGCACCACCTTACCCAGGCTGCAGTAGCAGACCTGTGGTGTCATTTTGGATGGCCTTCCAGGGGTGGCACAATACATGCTGCAGCCCCTGGTAGGCCTCTGAGGTACCTATGCCCTGGGTACATAGTATACCATATACTAGGGACTTATAAGGGCACTCCAGATTCCAATCAGAGATGTGCCTAAGACACATGGAAACCATTTTAGAGAGGAAGCAGCTAGGCTGGGGTATTGATTAGCAGGGCCCCAGCCAGACTAAGGTCGAAAAACAGTGAAGCATCAGCAAAAAGTGGGGGTACCCATGTGAAGCAGATCCTACTCTCCTACAATCCATAGTACAAAGGTCCTATTAGGCAACTCGGGCCTAACGTGGCAACCCAGCCATATTAAGTATCTGGGAATCGAGTTCTGTACCACAAAACTTGAGACACTTCAACATAATGAAACCAAAACGCTTGAGCGGATCAAAACCCAACTCAATTCTTGGTCTCCCAGATTCATAACCTGGTGGGGGAGAATTGAAACAATAAAAATGATGGTTTCACCTCTAGTAAATTACTTAATCACTATGCTGCCACTCGCCCTATCGGAGGATTTTCACCACAAACTGAGAGACTTCCTCTCGATCTTTCTGTGGAAGGGGAAGAAAGCGAGAATTAGTATGAAAAAACTCCAGCTTCCTAAATCGCTCGGAGGTGTTAATCTCCCGGACTTCAAATGCTATCAGGTGGCTTTTTTAGCGAAACAAGGGTCACACTGGCTTACACCTCTGTCAGACTATACGCCAGTATGGCTTGCACTCGAGAAATCTCTCCTTAACAACCTTCATCCTACAACCCTTCTCACTACTAACCTTGCCCGAATACCAAGCTCTGGTACTATTATTCTCAAACAGACTAAATGTGCCCTGCTGAAGATCGACAAATTACTTGACATTAAAATAAAGAACTCCAATTTAGAATCCATTTGGGGCAACCGCAAATTACTATACAGAGGTCGCACCTTGCACAATGATAACTGGATAAAGAAAGGAATCCTCTTTCCTCACCAACTCTATACTGATGCACAACCTCTGACCTTTAAAGAACTACAAAACGCATACCACCTTGAACCTATAGAATTCTATTATTTCCTGAAAATAAAAGCCACCCTATCCAAAGCAAAAATCTCAACCTCATCCCCATCTTTACCACAATATTTTTCAAAACTAAATGCCCTAGGCCACCAAGTATCCTGGCTTTATAAACTAGTAGGCCCCAAACAGTCTAAACTCAATGCGAAAATGTTATCTTCTTGGAATACGAAGTCCACCGCTCCGCTCTCAGACTCTGACTGGACCTGGACGTGGAATTCAGTATTTAAGAACAAAATTAGCCCTGTACTGTCACAAACTAAATTCTGGGTCCTCCATAAAGTATTCTGGACACCCTCCCGCCTACTCAAACATAATCTTTGAGAGGATGATATCTGCTGGAACTGTAATGATTCAGTAGGCGACCTAGAGGACTTACTTCTACTTTGCCCATGTGTAACATCTTATTGGGACAAGATCTTTAAATTCATCTCTAATCTCTGTCCCCTTACCACTTGTAAGGACCTCTCGGCACTTTTGTTTGCACCCATACTAACAAACCCCTTGTGTGAAAATGACAAAGCTCTTCTTGACCTTCTCATAATAGCGGCTATCAAATCATCCTCAATAACTGGAAAGACACTAGTAAAGCGTCCTTTAAATGCTGGTTAAACTGGATCACCAATCTGAGAGGAGCTGATAACATTGTGCTTCACAACTCGCCATGGAAGAACCCAGTTAGAAACCTATGGCTTCCTCTTGACACCTTCTTTGGATCGCATAAACCACCGTGATTTCTCCCCACCGACTATTTACATTAATATATAACCGCTCACAACGCCTACTGGCGGTAATCATTTTTTGCTTCGCTTATGTCGATTATAGTAACCTTAATATCAAACCCATCAGGACCCCTAGCTTTCCCTTAGGCCCAGCTTGAACAAGAATACAAATAATTAATGTAAGACAGTATTGTATTTTTCTTTTTTTTTTGGTATGTGACCTTTCTTCGACCTAATCAATATCGCAAATCTGGGGAAATTGTTAGATTGTATATCTGTTACGTCAGGTTCACTGCTTTCAATTTGTCATCTGTGCCTTCTAATCTCAATTTTCGTTATTTTATTAGGTTCTGTTATTTACGGTTTTGTATAGTATTGATCAAAAGGTATCTATACCGAACGCTATTTTTCCTTCCATTTGTGCTTGTGCTTTTCTTTACTGTGCGGAATATTATTTACGGTTTTTGTCATTGTACACTTGAACAACCAATAAAAAAACTTTTGAACTCAAATAGGCATAAAATCTTTAAAATAAAACAATATGATTCACTTCATCATCTAACACTCAATAAATGTTGTAATCGCATTATTCCATTCTTTAAATAACCTATACAGTACCCTTATTAAAATACCAATTGCCTCATTATGACCAAGTCCGACATCAGCTCCATCAGTCCGATTTGCATAATCTCATTAACACTAAAATACATGTACTATATAATGTAATCCTAAAACAGAGTCAGCTGTACCAGGCTAGATTATAATTTCTTGGGCTCAATTACAATAATGCCATAGCCTTTACTTGAGGGCCGTTGGGGCAATTCAATCTAAAGGACGAGATGTGTGTAGCCTCCAAAACTTGCCTTACTTAGAGCTACCAATACTTCTTTGCGAGCCGTACCTCCCAGGATTCCGTCTAAGAAGGATTAAACCTCAACACCAGGCCCCATCCGTCCTAAATGTCCACTGTCTCCCAGCTCAACTCGAACATACACATCTGCAAAGCGAATTAGATAAACATGGAAGTTATTTCAGAGGCACTGCTCTTGCCCTAGTATTCAACAGTAATTTGTTTAAAATATTCACAAATTTAGCACATCTCCCCAGCCCACCAGGAGAGCTGCAGCTAAAGCAAAAGTCAGATGCCTGTGCGCAAGAGCGAAGGCCCTCTGCCAGAAAAATTGGTTTTAGCAGTAGTCTCCTTTGTTGATCTAAGGCCGGGCAACAGCATAACAAATGAAACCATGATTCCCGATAATTGTTGCATAGCCTACACATAAAGTCACCCCCGCCACTTGCCCAACGCGGGTTAAAATCTCTTATTGGTAACGCAAGCACTCTCATATATAGGATTTGGTTCCGAGTATTTGCGTTAATGAGATACAAGAAATAGTTTTGTGGCTTCCCAACATGATAGGAATTTGCCAGTACTCCAACCGTAATATGTGAAAACACAACACAAGAAAAATCCCAACCCAATTCTGAAAAATAGAGTAATTTCTAACAAAGAAAATAACACCAAAACGACAAAAGTCCAACAAGTTGAACCGCATTATACATTTTTAAAGTTTAATGTTCAAAATAGTGCCAAAAAGAATTAAACGCCAACTGTGCTCTGTGAACTGTGAAGGGTAAATTTTAAGGCCGACCACAATGGCGTGCAGCTCAGATACAGGGAGCAGGTTCATCCAGATAAAAAGATTTAACTTCAGACAACAAACACCTGATTGATTGAGACTTAGGGGCATATTTACAAGTGAATGGCGAAGCGTGGCATTAAGCAGAAATTGCTAACGCCTCGCTCCGCCATTCTGAAAATGCAGGGATTTACAATGGTAAGGCACATCCCTGCGCTTTCCCTAGCGCTAGCGCTAAACTCAACTGCCTAGCACCAATGCAAGCACCCTTTCACCGTAGTGCAAGGGTACCTGCGTTGGGGGAATGATTTTGCAGGAGAGGTGTCTCTTCCTGCACATAAGCAATTACTAATGGTGATTTGTAATGCCTATGTGTGCTGCTTTGTGCAGCACACATAGAGGTAGCAAATCGTCATTTTTTTATTGATTGTTTATGCGCAGGAAGGGACACCTTCCTACACATAAACAATCATTCATGGCAATTTTCTGGTCCTATGTGTGCTGCGCAATGCAGCACACATAGAAATAGCAAAAACGAGGAGTAGTTAAACATTTCTCCTCGTTTTGCCATGTTAAAACCAGATTTTCCCTGGTCTTAATTTTGGCGCTGCCCATATTTAAGCCACTCTTGTAAATAGGGGGCAGTGTCAAAATCAATGGGTGTTGAGGCGGAACACCCACAGCAACACCCATTGCCTGCCCCTTTCACGCTAAGTGTAGTGTGAAAGGGGGCCTTATTTACAAGGCGGCGTTAAGCCATGTTAAGTGGCTTAACGCCACCTTGTAAATAAGGTGAAGGAATTATCGCCACAGGAAGTTCCTTTGGTGATAAACCCTTGTAAATATGCCCCTTAGTCTCTGAAATGGAAGTAAAAAATCCTCAGCGGGGCAAGTCGGCTGACTATGACTTAGAAAAGCTCCAAGTCATTGGATAGGTGTCAGTGAAGCCGTTGACTTTTGCCAGTAAAGCCAAAGTGGGAGAATTTTGTATTTTACGCCCAGAGAAGGTCTGTCACTGGCAGAATACTTTTCTTGACTTCACATGGTGGAGATTTCTACTTTGGGACTTTGTCACTTACTTGGAGCTTGGATTCTTCCAGTGGGTAAGGCTGCAGACTTTAGCAGAAGAAGGCTCCAAGATCACGGATACCATCTACGCAAGGCCCTGCTGAATCAGAGTTGCTGCTGCATAGAAGAATGCAGTAGGAACAGTCTGAATCTTTGGCCCAGCTGCAATTCACCTTCATCGGATCGGCTTAGAAGGTTAGTCCCGGTCCACTGTTAGTTCTCAGAGCATAAAAGTTGTCAAAAGGTTTCTCAGTCCCATGTTTCAAGAAACTTCAGCAGGAGTACATTTTGACCAGCGGCGTTTTCTTCATTAAGGCATGGGGTATTGCCCCCATGCCCCTGACCCCTATATTAAAAGATTACTTTACTTTTAATGGTTCCCAGCTGACATTGATTATTATCTGCAGCAGTGCACGGCATGGCCCGGGCAGTTTGACATTTTGCATTAGAGTCAAGTGAGGGTGGGCGGAGTCGGACATGGGTGGGGGTGGAGCTTGAATGTTTGTGTGTGACTCAGCTCTGGGCCTTTTTTGGGTCAAGTGCGCATGTTGGGTTGGACGGGTGCCTTACCCTTACCAGGCCAACATACGCACTTGAACCCACCTACCTGCAATGCTAGGGGCCCGAGGGGATTGAATCCACAGCCCCCAAGTTTCCAAAGGACCATTGGCAGCCCCTGACCCAGCCAATCCTCACGCTGCTCTCATGCTGTTTACAGCAAGGGAACAGCATCTAGATTGGGTCATGAGTGGCAGGAGGTGGGACTGGAGGCCGAGCTGGTGAACAGTGAACTGAATTCCCATGCACGCCTGGAGACAAAATCATGAGTGTTTTCTTCTCTGTGACAGACCGGGCGGTGAGTGAACTTGCTGCCTGCTCATTTTTATTTCAAGTAGTGCCTGCCAGGTGCTGCCGTCAGTCTGTGTTTCCTCTTCCCAGGACCTATGTTTTTCCGTAACAGCATAGGCTTTTTGCTCCCTTGTCCCATACATATGTTGTTTGAGCATTTATTTGTATTTGCGTATATGCAATGATACTCCATGTGGGTTGGCTATATGAGGAACATAGAGCAGTGGCGGCTGGTATTCAATGGCGGTGTGGGTGCGGGTTGCGGACCGAGTGGGGGAATGAAGAAAATAAAAAATAAACACTTAACTGTCTGCTGTCTGCCGCTACCGCTTCCTCTCCCTCTTGGCCCGTTTCCAGGGCAGGAAGCAGGAAACACGAGGCTCCCAACCTCCTGATAGCCAATCACAACGCTGCAATGCAGCATTGTGATTGGTCTGAATGCCATGGATCGTCACTCAGCCAGAGAATGGGAGGCTGGGCATGTTCTCCATGCAGGCTCTAACGCAGCCTGCGTGGAGAACATGTAAAGTGCGCATGACAGTTTGACCGGCCCGAGACGGCCAGCCAAAGAGTCCTGCACACTTGGAATGGGCAAACCACTCCTCCCCTCTCCTGCTCTGTGAGCAGAGCAGCCCCGCCCCTACCCCGCTGAGCAAGGGTAAAAGAATTATAATAACAATTAGTTATTATAATTTTATTTTTTTCTCTTTGACCTGCTCAGTGGGGTGACACTCCTCCGCCTTAGAAGAGGAGCCGCCACTGAGTCATCAGGCTGAACAAGAGCAGCTGCAGACTCTTAGCCTCTAAACTGAGGCACAACGCTCAGTCTGCTGTGAAAACTGCTCCGTGTCATACTTACTTTGTCTCTTCTTCCACTAAATCCGAAAGGCAGCACTCGAACTGGCATGGAGTCCGTTTGTGTCTGATTGTGTCCGTTTGTGTCCGTTCATATATTCAGTTTCGCTAAGCTGTTTTTTGAGTAGCTGTGTGTTGGAACTGGCACTTTCTGGTTTGCTAAGGCGGTGCCCCAGCCAGGCAGAACCCACAACTCCAGTCAGGGATAGGTGAATATACTCACTGTATAACTTGCGCTCACCCTTGTGTACCTTGGCACTGAGCAGTCAGGCTTATCACAGAGTAATGATTTATGACACATGAACATAAAGAATAGGTTGTTAGGGATTATAACATCCCTTATTCTTTATATACGTTCCAGAAAAGATATTGCGAGGTGGATTTTATTTGAGAAGAAGGAAAACTTATATTATTCAAAGGACAATTGATGAGGTAACCACACAATGCCAAACAACCCTGAATGTTATCTTGTATCCCTCTGGGTTGTGCTTTGACAAATATTTTATAAAATACATTGGTCTCCCAATGCTGCTGTGTATAGTCACATCAGCCTGTCTCTTTTGAAATCCTTGACTTAGGACTTTTTCTGCTCAGCTTGCATATATGTAAAATATTGAAAAAGTATAGACTTATGGTGCAAGTGTTTGACAGTACTCATAAAATATGAGTTTCCCATACTGTCATACCTATGTGGTTCTGGTGAAATATGATTTAATATTGTAAATATGAACTTAAGGAATGTGTATAGTGTGATCATGGCCTTAGAGGTACCGGATTTCCAGGATCTACAATAATGTAAATATGTAAATAGAGTTCTAATAAATGATCATATAAACTGTGTTAATAATTCAGTCTATATATACACGTTTGTTTTTAAGAGGTTTTAAAATATTGTATGTTGTCTATGTCTTGTAGCCCTGAAGAAGTCCTTAAATAGGACGAAACGCGTTGGCTACTGTGAAGAAAGGAGAACAAAATTTAAAGAATAAAGGAATGTGTGAATCACGATATTTGGTGGAACTATTTCTTTACCTTTAATGTGTGCGGATCAAACTATTTGTGTAACTGTTTGTTGTGAAAGTTCTTTTCACTCATTAGGAAACTAAGGGGTCTTGTTTCCTTTGATCATCGCACCATATGCCAACAATATTCCCGAAATTTAAATAAGTGCGGTATTGTATCCTAGACCTCCTTTGTGAATCATCAGGCTTATCACAGAGGCAATGTGTAAAGCATTAGCACAGCACTCTCACACAATAAATACACTGAGTGTCACAAAAGAGACTGCACATGTGGTGTATGTAAATAAAGTTTGTGGTCAACACACATTAATTGACACAACATGAACATTATGTATTTCTGGGCATAAATTACATTTTGAAATATTGCTAGCAGTACTAGGCCCGACCGTGTTAAAATGAAATCAGTAGTATGCACACTTGGGAAAGATCCTACTTTACCCCCCAGCAGCTTTATGCGGTGCCGAACATTGTTAGAACTCACACACACACACACACACACATACACACACACACAGACAGCACCGTAATGTGATCCCACTGATATCTGGCAAGTCATTTACACCATCTACTTCTCTAGATGACTCACTCCTGCTAAGATCTTGGTCAAAAGTTGGCCAAAATTATGTGCGGGAATACAGTGTATCCAGAATTAACGTTTCCAGTCAGTGTTCCCCTGCAAATACATTTGGCTATCGGAACTTCTCTGGAATGGGGAATAACGTGCTCTCGATTTAAATGGTCCAATTCCTCAAATGGGGTCCCCATTCTGGGGACAAATGCTCTTCTATTTACCATCCGCTCTCAGCAGGTGGTAAAGCGTGATATTTTGTTGGGGGTCGGTGGTGAAATGTGAGGTAAAGCACAGTAGAGGCTGTGGGCTGGGGTGGGGAGTAATCCCTGCCTCTATTGCTATGGAAAAGCATTGGGCATGATTTGGGACTTCACTTGCAGCCTGAGCCTTATGGGATCATACTGGCTGAATTTTCTTGCCAGTAAAACTGAATCCCTTGCTGCTACAAACTGGGAAATCCGGGTGTGAGAACACTGGGCCTGTTATAATTATGCCGAAGGGTATCTCACCAGGGAATAATGCTCCATTCAACTTATAAGTAGGGCCTAAGTGGCCAGCTGGTAATACCACAAAAGGTTTACTTGGCTTAGAAATGGCTAAATTATTTTCTAGCTAGCTAGCAAACCCCACTGAAATGGTAAGCTTTTAACAATCAACAGAACTGGTATTAATTCGAGTTTGCCTTAGGGCAGCACAAGGTACACTTTAAAAAGTTTCTTTTTCGCAGCAATCATCAAAACATTACATTCTTCATTGAAATAGTTTCTTAACACAAAGTATATTATACGTTTTGAACAGGTTTGTATTAATTTCACTGGCTGCATTTTAAAAATCAACTTTTATTTACAATGTATGCCTGTCAGTGGAAACCTGGCAAACATGGTGAATAACAGTTATCACAACTACTCACAGTGGGCACATACTTTCTTTTTATGCTTAGTGTGTCCCACCTTATACATTACGCATTCAGTTTTGTGGATTTACAGGGAACGATTAAAGGTGACTAAAACATGTATAAAAATACTTTCCACAAATAGCAAAGTACTTTCCCTTGAGATGAGTTACTGTAGCTGTTTTAAAACATCAGACTAGCCTGGACATAGTAAGTAAGTAAGTAAGTAAGTAAATTTATTTGCATAGTTAATTAAAACCATTGCAATACAAACATCAAAGAAAAAAAAAAAATGTTTAAAACTTTTTCCACATGCATTTGTAAAACCGATATATCATAAATCTTAGTTTTTTTGTTTTTGTTTAAAACCATAAAAAGATATACTTTTTAGCAGCCTTATGTGCAAAATAGATACAATTTCATACATCAGTATTTTTCAAAATCATAAAAATATATGCTTAGCAGCGATCTTGAATTAAAATAAATCCAGTTTTGTATTATAAATCTATCTAAAGGACAGTTAAGAATCAAGTTCTGGCATTTTCCGCTCCACCACCTTCATAAACTTCACAAGTCTACAGTTCAGCTGTGGGTCCTGGGGTGCAAGACAGGCAAGGACTGCCTGTCTACGTGAGCGTATCCCCCGCTGATTGAAATGGAATTTTAGCAGATGTTTTCGTTCTTCCAACAGTTTATCACAGGAGCAAAGCAAATGCAGCATATCCTCCGGCGCTGAGCCGCATAACCGGCAGAGAAGACCAGCCTTATCCTTAAGCCAATGTGGTAAATGCCGGATACAGGGAAGCAAGCCCAACCTGTACTTTAAAAACTTCATTTTGATTGCTTTGGCATAACCCAAATCAAGGTAGCTCTGTGATACTTGTTTGGAGTAGGAATTCAAAGTCATCCAGCCATGTGACCTCTTCGCAAGGGATGCCTTGTCTTCAATCCATGAAAGATGTTTGACGGTTTTCCTAACCAGTTTTTTAAGTGTTATATGATTTGTGGGGGTATTCCAGAGCTGAATTAAGCCAGTATTTGCCAAACTGCTTTTTAAATACTTGGCAGCTGGAGACGCTGAATGTTGCTCTAACTCCATCCATAAATAATTATTTAGAGTTCCTTCTTTGGTTTTTCGCACTTTGTCCCAAGTAGTTATGTATGCCCCCTGTCTCATCAGGTGCTGTTTCTGGGCACCGAACTCTAGCCTAATTTGAGCTGGTGAAGTATATTTGGGTAGACTAAAGATAATCCTATAGGCAGCTATAACAGTACTATCCAAAATCATTGCGTCTCTACCTCTCTGTACTTCACTCCCGTAAGTAATTGTTGGCAGGAGTTTAGCTTGTATTACTTGTACCAGTGGTAGAAGAGATGGCCCAGTAAGCTTGCTGTTTAGTGCTTTTAAAGAAATTGCTAAGGCAAGGCCTTTACCTCTGATGCTGGTTTTCTGTGCAGTAAAGTGACCGCTGTTGTCGATTTTTACTCCCAAATATTTGTATACTGACGTGTTCTCAATACGGACATTGTTCCAAAACCAAATAGACGATTTTTTCCTGTTCTTGCTAATCGTCATTGTCTGCGTTTTCTCCAGGTTTATGGTCAGTTTATTTGCTTCAGAATAGCCTCTGCGTAGCATTCACAAGATGTTGTAGCCCTACTTTTGTGTGGCTAATTAGGACTATATCGTCCGCATAGAGAAGACACGGTAGTGGTAGCCCACCTAATTTGGGGGCATGCGAGTTACAGCTGTTTAGGATCGGGACGAGGTCTCCTATAAACAAATTGAATAGTGTGGGGGCTAAAACACAGCCCTGTTTAAGGCCCTTGTTGGTTGGTATACGTCTTGACAGAAATGATCCGTCACCCAGTTTTATCTGGACCCAAGTTTCTGTGTGAAGGTTGATCAACAAATCCAACAAAGATCTTGGTATCCCCCAACTATTCAATTTGGACCACAAAATATTCCGATTTATGTGGTCAAAAGCAGCCTTATAGTCTATAAAACAGAAGTGAATGGGCATTTTAGTTGATCCAGCCTTATCAATCAGCATACCTATAGTTAGAATATTGGTGGTTGTCCCAACTGATTTTACAAAGCCTGTCTGGTTAACCGGAATTAGGGATTTCTCTGAGGCCCAGGCCTGCAGCTCCTCCAAAAGTATACCTGCAAAATACTTTGCCTCATTATCCATTAGGGCCACTAATCGATAACTTTGCGGGAGAGACTTATCCCCAGACTTAAAAATCTGAGAGATAATTGAGCCCTTCCAGGAGGCAGGCAGTATATTGAAAAGTCTTATTTCCAAAAATAGAGGCTCAAGCGCTGTTGCCCATTCATTCTCATCTTGTTTGTAAAAGATGGGTGGAATTCCGTTCGGGCCTGGCGCCCCTCACTTCTTCCTTTTTTAATTTGGCGTTTGACGATGTTTCGCATACTTAACAATCCATCATTTATAGGTGGTGCGTGGCCTTCTGAATTGCTGAACCTCCTATGGAATATCTCTTTTATTTGTAACGAGCCTCTTTATCGCATTGTCGCTTTTAGTCTCACATTTACCATCCATATCCTGATTAAAATGATTCTTAAGATGGCTTGCCCATACCTCTTCGGTAATATTAGAGGAAAGCCCGTCATGCATTGGTCTTATAAAGTGGTTTATGGTTTTCCAAAACTTGCACCATCGTTCCCTTTTATATCAGCATGTAATTTTGCCCACATTTGGTCCTCCATTGATCTGTTGGCTTCCCATTTTATTTTTTTCAACGTTGCCTTTTGTTTCCGTAGAAAATCATGTTTTATCGTATCCATAGGATTATAACGAAGTTGTCTCATCGTTTGATAAATTGAATTTTTTATACACCTAAGCTTCTCTTTGTATTTTTGTGGAAAATGTTTCATGTTGCTGCACCTCAATTGGCCTTGTGGTTTTAATCTTGTTGCATAAGCTGCCATAGATATTGTAAATTGCTCCCATTTCTCGACTTCGCTAGATCCGATTCTGGCATTGAAGTGCTGTTTAGCCTTTTCCAATATATTTTCGTCAGTTGCTGCTGAGTACTTAATCCTTTTATAGTTAATAGTATACACCGACTCCTTTGGCACCGCGGATAACTCAAATTTAGGCTTGCTAATATTAAGGACCGTTTCTTGAGGGCAATGATCACTATCAGCTTTTCCACCTATCTGAAATGAAATCATGTGCTGAAATAGAGATAATGAAATAAAAGTATAGTCCAGAATAGTATTAATTCTTGTGCAGTAGAATGTATTGGCAGGAGGATTATCTCCAATAAATCTTCCATTTAACGCTCTGATGTTAAAATGCTCAAGGTCCTCTAGTATCTGCGTTCCTAATTTAGTTTGTTTGGAACTTTGTGGTTTCCCTTGTAATGGTATGTCCCAAGCTGAATTTTGAGATAGAATCTCCTCATCTGGCGAGGTTCCCATAAGATTTAGGTTGAAGTCCCCAGTAAGCATAAGATCTATTGTGGGACTTTCCCTTATACACTCCTCCACAAAGTTGCATAATTCTTTTACTGCCTTTGCTTTCCTTTTTGGATGGACATAAACATTAATCAGGATAAGTTCCATTCCCCCTGTGCCTGGTTTAGGTTGCGAGGTAAAAAGTTTTATTGCCACTAATTCTGAGGAGGTTGGACCAGCTTTTTTGACCACCTGGGTACAAGTAGCTGACACATAGGTTACTAAACCACCTTGGAGGTGGCCGTATTTTGCATTCCGAATTGCACCGGTAAAGAAACGCAAGTAGCCCTGAAGATGCGGGGGGTCTGCCTGCCATGTTTCCTGTAATGCAACAATGTCAAAAGATCTTATGTAGTTGACAAATTCTAAGTCAGACAATTTAGAAGCTAGACCATTTACGTTCCATGAACATATTCGTAGATGATTGTGCTTACTCAATCTTAACTGTGAGCCTGTTTGTCAATTTGTATTATTATTTATTGTTCTTGCAATCCATCTTAGATCAGTTAATTCGGTTGGTATTAATGCTCCATCTTGGATACTTCTAATGATTCTGGAATTATGCACATCACTTGTTCCGCATTTCCCCACCGCTCCTCGGAGCACCGATATTCCTGGTCTGTTCTCAGACGCCTGAATTCCCACCGTTGGTGCCGGAATCAATAATTCTGGGTATCTTGGCTTTTTATAAGATGTTATTGTTATCCCCCAATTTTTAAATGTGTGAACCTCTGCTAGTATTTTGTGTGCAATTGTTGATGTTGACCATGATGCTTTTGTTTTTTCCCCACCTACTCCGTCGTCGTCTATGAATTCGATTGAGACCAGGTCCAACGTTGTCACTTCTTCCAGAGAGGGAATATGAGATAACAACCGTAGAATATTACCTCTATTTAATATATCATGCCTACCCTTTGAGATGTAGTCCGGACGAAACCATATAGCACTTATCTCATTCCTTAATTCATCTGTGCTCCTGGTAGGATGAAATCCTCGTAATGCTGTTAATGATACTGGATGGATGGAAGAATCTACATCATCTCTCTCTATTTGATGTGTTGTTTCCTGTCTTTGTGTGAGCGAATGGCCTTCCTCTCTGTGCCTAGGGACATCTAACGAGGATCCTAATGCTTTTACGTGTGCCTGTGGTTCTTGTCTCAGCTTAGCTCGTTTATATATCGATGAGGTCATTTGAGTAGTAGAACCCAATTGATTATCGTTTAATTCTTTAGAGCTATACCGTATTGTTTCTCCTGGCTTTTTGGTCCGTGCACATTGGTCGCTTTCATTCTCAAACATTATTACTGGGATATATTCACAGTTTGCTTTTTGATTAACAGTAGAGCGTGTCGGAATATTGCACAATTGTAATTGGGTCTGTTCGGACTCGAGGGATGTTTTTTCCTCTTTAATTTGTTGAAGAATCATAGCAGGCTCTTCTCGGTTTAGGCCTTCCAAGTCATCATTAGTAGTATTCCCGAAAACTTTTGATTCCTCCATTACATGCTTCATTCTATTAACCGTCTGCTCGATTACTTTTGCAGCTACTGTTTTTTGTACCGAGAGCCCTGCTAAACTGATGTCATTTCTAGGTTTGAGATCACTTTGCACTGATGGAGATGATGTCCCAAAAAGACGCATAAATCCTTCATTGTTTAAATTTGTTTTTTGATTTCTACCTTTCCGCTTTTTTGCTCGCCTTTGTTTTGCATTAATTTGTTTGTCAACATTATCTCCCAATAAGGTTTCAGACGTTTGGCCAACCAATGTTACAATGTCACTACCCTCTGTTCTATTAATCGTTCGGGCCAGGGTATCTTTTATCCCGGAATGACCCTTTTCATTTGCTTTGCCTGAGACTATATTTATCGGATCGCTTTCTTCATTTTTCCGGGAGGACCTCAAAAAGTTGCTTATAAGGGACCTGCGAGGACCTTTTGAGGTGTGTACACAGGTCACTCAGCATCACTGGAAGTGAGGCTAATTTATCAATGATGGGGCCACATCCGCAACTCAAGTTCGCGCCCTGCGATTGATCTTGCTTGTTTTGTAGAAGCGTGTTTAATGAACCCAATTTCCCATCGATGGCAACCACAAAGACAGCCAGAGTATCTAGTAACGTTAATTGAGTGTCCATCTTGTCGGATTGATAATTGAGGGCCTCTACCAGAAGTTGCATTGTTTTTAACAGACTTGGCCACGCACTTTCATAATTTATATGTTTTGGTGACCCCTCTTGACTTCCTGGATTTAATGTAGCATTTTGATCTCCCTTGGTCACCCCCTCCACCTGTCGTTCATGTTTACCTTCAGTTGTCATGTTTAAAGTGTGTGTGGTAGGCCCACTCCTACACTTATCTTGGGCGTAGGCTGCCATAAGATCTTCCCACTCTTCTTTCCCCAGATACGACGAGACCTCTGTCTCTTCTGAGGAGTGATTTACTGGCCTGTCCTCTTTATCCTCGTATTCCTTCTTCCCCCTGATCCTAACATTGTATTGCAATCTGTCACTTGTTCGTTCGGGTGAGTACCTGGCGCTGGATCTGCCAGCGAGAAATCCTTTTCTCTCCATTCTTCCCTTGCCCTCATTTGTATATACTTTGTATTACTAGAGTACTTTATTTCCTCTGGACTTCTCTGTTCACTAATCGATGGTGCCTCTATTGTAGCGCAGTTGGAAGTTGTATTTCTACTGTGAAATGATCCACTGGCCCCAGCTGCTTCATAGATATCTGTTTTGCTTTCCTCTTGGTTATCCGCAGATATTTCTTGTGCTTCATTAGACCTATGTACTTGGATTAGTTTAGTATCAATTGCAACATCCTTACTGGTGGAAATAGCCTCATTAGCTGTCCGAATTATGTTACATTGTGGAATCGGTGTTACTTGCAGTGGAAAGCTACCTGACGTACTGGGACTTTCTTTTTTATATGTGTTTTCCTGTGCGCCAGTGAATTGTAATGGTTGTAATGGCTGAAGAGGTGATTGAAGACCCGGCACTTCTCTAACATTTGAAAGTAGAGTATCCCCCATATTTTTAAAAAAACAAAATTTTGAGTATATTTTTGGTTGAAATGAAATTTGAGAAATTTTTGATTTATTGTTTATTTCCGTTTCTAATGGATATCCGCTCTTTTGCTTCCCTGAAACCTTTGTATCTATTGGTGGATCTGTTATTATTTCAATTAAGGAGCAGTCCCTCTGAACTGCTGACCTGGTTTTAGGTGGTGGCTCCTCCCTACTGCCCTCTAGCGTCTTGATGTTTCGCTTACGTTTTTTTGTAGCACCTTTCACCGTAGGACCGCCTCGAACACGGCCTGACCTCATACTGAGCTTTACCAAACCTAATTTAACTGTTTTGATTCAATTAGAGCAAAATACACCCTTTTGAATGATTTTTCCAACTGTGTTCTATTCCAGCCTTTGGTTTCTTAATTCCAGACGTTGATTTTCTTAATTCTCAATTCCAAGTACTGTCAGCACACCAGTACTTGTCTTCGGTTGCTTCTTTCGTCACTTTATGTCACTTCTCCCTCACTTACATGCCTTGCTCCTGCCACTTTAAAAGAAGAAACTCGCAGGAATCCGTTGCTCTCGTGATTTTCCTTTTTAGCACCAGAAGAGGCTTTACAGCTCCCACGCTGGGAATTAACTCGTGGCAGCGCTCCAGACAAAACTTATGAGGACCCCTATGGATCCTACTGCAAAGTGAGGTGAAGGTAAAGGTAAAGGTAAGGCAGGCAGAAGGCAAGAAGGCAAGAACCGCTGCAAGCACCCGTATCCTCGGCCCCCCAGCCACGCTCCTGCTACACTAGGAAAGCCCCTAGGTTGTTAACCCCCTCGCCATGAGAGTGAGAGTGAGGGTCGGCGGGGGTGGGGGCGGTGGAAGTAGTGAGCAGTAAGTAGTAAGCAGTAAGCTGCAGCCGTAGACTGCAGCGGTTCAATGACCTCTTTCACTCTTTCACTGAGGGTCCAACCATCTGTGCACGCTCCCCCGTGTCTTCCACAATAAAAGATAGCTCCAGCCGCGTGTTTCTGCAGCTCCTGCTGGCTGCCGGGGTGTCCTGCGGCATCTGCCACTTACGGAAAGCCTCTTGCACTTCCAGCAGGCTCCCAGCAGGCTCCCACCGCTCACAGGAGGCTTTTCGCGGTTTTCCCGCGGCTCACGGGAGGCTCTCCACCACCCACAACAGGAGGTACTCACGGCTCCTGCAGTGCGATTAATGCGTGTGGTATGGCGGCCTCACCAGTCTCTCAGGCTCCGGTCTCAGACCTGCACCGGCACAGGCACTCCAACACTCCGACGATGACAACGATGACCGGCACTCCGGCACTCCGGCACACCGGTGCTCCGCCGCTCAGCTCCGCAGCACTGCTCTAGCTCTAGCTCTGTGGCCACTCCTCCAAAAACAAAGGAAGGACTCTAGCCTGGACATGATGGTGTTCTGTTGAGCCAATCATAATAGTCATATATTTGAGTTGTGTAACTGCACACTGCAGCTCACATATGACAATTAACTTCAACACAAATGGTGCATGCTTCGCTCCAACTTAACTTGGCCTTAAAAGAGAGATAAATGAATCAACTAGATTTCATGAATTTCACAGTATAATTTTCAGAGACAAGCACACACGCTATGATACTGAACAGCAGTGTTAGAGCAAGTACAGTTCTAGCACCGGCAATGCCATCAGGAAAAAGTGGGGTAGCTGCTAAAAAATAAGGTAATTCCTTATGGTATAATATGTCTCCATCTCTTCAGGGGAGTTTCAGACTTGAGCTACTAGCCCTTGACCTCCAGGGGCAAGCGTGCCGCACCCCGCTGACTCCACCACAGTCCTCGAGCCCTCTCGATCGGACCCGCTGTTTAAGTGATTCTATTAATTTTCCTGCATTGTACTCTGTATTTACCCATAATGTCTTATTGGTTTTGTTGTTTTTCTGTTGTTTTCCCACGCCATTCAAATTGTTATATTCCTCCTCCCAGGACTACTTATGGAGGCCGCTGCGCAGCTCCAGTGAGTAGTCCCCGACCTCCTGGGTCAAGAGTGCCGCTCCCCTGCTGCTGCTGTGATAGCTCTCTGGTACTGTGACTCCACACTAGACCTTGAGCCCTCTCGATCGGACCTGCTGTTTGGGTGATTCTATTGTTTTTCCTGCATTGTGCTCTGTTTTTGCCCGCATTGTCTTATTGTTTCTGTTTTTTCCCCATGCCATTCAAATTGATACATTCCTCTTTCTGTTCCCAACCTGTCGTTTTCCTACTCCATGCCCTCCCGCCTCCCTGCCAGCCCCTCCCACGTCCCAGGACTACTTATGGAGTTTGCTGCACAGTCGCGCCACTGACACACCAATAGCGCCAAAGGCAAGCTCATCTGCACCCATCCGCACCTGGACAGAGCCCAGCGCTAGGAACCCTGTCTCTTCCACCCTGTCACATCGACACCACCGCCGACCTCCGAACCCTGGATCCCGGACGCATCAACATAAATCACAGCTCAACCCCATTTTTGCCTCTAGTGACAGAGTCAAGTGCAACCACATCACACAGCTCAGCTGGACCGACCACTACAGCATCCTCTACACCATCTCAGGACCCACCAACACCAGCACCTTGCCCCCCAGCCCTAAGCGCAGAGACTGGAAAAAGTAATCAGAAGACCAGTGAAACAACACTCTCAACTCCCACCTCTCAGACACAACTCCCAGCCCAGAACAGGCAGCAAAGAACTTCTCCCAGAAGATCTCAGAATGCGCTGACACAATTACCCCCGCCAAGCCAGCCAAATTTAAAGGACCTACTAGAAGAGCCAGCTGGTACACAGAGGAGCTGAAATCTACTAAATGCAACTTCCAGTAACTAGAAAGGAAGCGGCGCACCAGCAAAAAGACAGGAGACCACACCATCTTCAAGACAGAACTCAACCTGTACCACCGCCTCCTGAAAGAAACAAAGAACACCCTAGCAGACCGCATTGAAGCCAGCACAAATAGAAGCAAGGAGCTCTTCGCCATCATGTAGGAGTTCTACAAACCCCTCCCAATAACTTTGTGACACCCTAGCAGAGTTCTTTAACAACAAGTTCTCAGCCATCTAAGAAAACTTCAAACCCCAACCACCCACCACCGAAAGTATCAACCTGCTCACACTCACAAGCACAAACACTGAACACCTGCTCACCCACTGGGAACTTCTCACCACTCAAGCCACAATCTCCATTATGAGCTCCATGTACTCAGGAGCCCCCACGGACCCCTGTCTCCATCACGTCTTCAACATCAGGAGCAAGACGATTTGCGACAAACTCAAGAAAGTCCTGAACACCTCCATCACCTAGGCCTCCTTCCCTGAGGACTCAAACATGCTGAAGTGAGGCCCCTCCTGAAGAAGCCATCCGCCGAACCAGCAGAACCAAAGAACTACAAGCTCATCTCTCTGCTGCTCTTTCCAGAAAAGGTCCTCAAGAAAGCAATCAACCAGCAACTCACCGAACACCTGGAACACAACAACCTCCTGGACCCCTCTCAATCTGGATTTCAAGCCAACCACAGCACAGAGACAGCCCAGATTGCAGCTATCGATGACAGCAGGGCCCTCCTGGCCCGCGGCACAACTGCAGCCCTCATCCTCCTGAACCTATCAGCCGCCTTCATCATACTCTCCCATCACATCTTGATCAACAGACTCCACCACATCAGAATCCAGGGAGATGCCCTCGAATGGATTGCCTCATACCTCACTGGAAGAACCCAGAGAATCCGTCTACCACCGTTCACCTCGGAGCCCAAGAAGATCAATGCGGTGTCCCCAAGGATCATCTTTCAGCCTCACCATCTTCAACACGTACATGAGCCCCTTCCAACACCATCAGATCACATGGACTCAGCATCATCTCCTACACTGTTGACACCCAGCTCATCTTCTCGTTGTCAGAAGACCCTTCCACCACCAGAGCCAGCTTCCACAGAAATATGATGGACGTCACCAATTGGATGAAGGACAACTGTCTCAAACTCAACAAGGACAAGACGGAAGTCCTCATCTTTGGGAACAACAACTCACCATGGAATGACACATGGTGGCACAGGGAGCTCAGTCCACCCCAACAGACCACGCCCTCAACCACGGCATCATCCTGGACAGCAAGCTATCTATGAAGAAACAGGCAAACGCAATCTCATCCAGCTGCTTTCACACCCTTCGCAAACTCCACAAGATCTTCAGGTGGCTCTCAGTCAAAAAAAAAAGGACCGACACGCAGGCCCTCATCACCACCAGACTGGAGTACAGGAACACACTGTACATAAGAATCGCTGCACGCCTCCTGAAGAGACTACAGACAATACAAAACTAAGCAACAAGATTCTTCCTCGACCTCCCCAGAAGGACCCATATTGCACCCCACCTCAAGAAGCTACACTGGCTCCCGATACAGAGAAAATGGCAGTTCAAGATGCTGAACCACGAGGGAACCTTTTTATTAGGTTCCACCAGGCTGCACAACCACATAATTGCTTGAATCCAATGAATTAAATCCTTATAATTCAATCTGCTTTCTTCATTTGTTTCACCTTTAATTTTCATCCAACTTTTTTTCGTTCAATTCATTATATTCAATCCATGCTTAACATTGATGTTCAAAAAAGGCTCAGAAGCATAATGTGGGTTCAAGATGCTGACCCACGTGTACAAAGTCCTGCACAATGAAGGACCAGCAACAAACACATGATCTTCCACCAACCAACCAGACACCTAGGATCTGCCTTCCTCTTCCTCGCAGAGAGCTCCCAGATCCGTTGAACCAACAGCGGAGGATGCTCCCCCCCCCCTTGGTGCCCATAGATTGGAACATCCTTCCCTTGCATCTCAGGACCACCCCATCACTCCAGCTATTCAGGAAAGGACTCAAGACATGGCTGTTCGAATGAACAAACCACCTCGCAACAGCTAGCAGCGCCAGCGCCTTGAGACCCTCACTGGTGATTTGCTGCGCTCAATACATAACTGATTAATTGATTGATTGATTGATAGACAGGACCTGTAGACTGGATTCTGTCTTCATACATTTGCGTCCATGAAAAGCCATTGACCTGAGACTAGTTAAGGGTGCGATTTATCTTTAGGTTCTGCATTATCACAATTTTGTGTTGCGGTATATCTCATGGAATCAGAATTGAATGCGTCTGTCAGCTGTAAAAAATAGTTGTTACATTAGCTTATCCTGCTCCAGGTTGCTTGATTGAAGGGATAATGCATTTTGCAGGTTGAATAATTAGATGTTTATGGGTTTTAGTGTCTGTTATTGAATAATATTCAAAGGTTTCCATTCAATATTTCAACTTCCCAAGCTTGCTGTGTGTTGTAAATGTGTTGGAATTCTAGGCTGATAGTAACAGTAAATGTAGAACAGGTGTAAATGTAGAACAGGTGTCTATATGTGCTGGTACATGTAAGGGAGAATGCATGTTGCGGGCAGAATAATTTGGAACCTATTCAGCTAGGGGAACCAAGCATCTAAGGCAAGGGCATGTGACAATGGTACCAGAGGACAAGATACATATGAATATTTCAGAACAACCACAAAATAGGTAAATGAGTTAAATGTAGATAGTTGTGTAAATGTATGTCCTGAGAATATCCCGAATAGTGCTTCCCCGCTCCCTATTTTGAGCATTCCTAATCTAAGGCTGTTTCGGCTCGTGCCAAAAGAGAGGACAGCCCAGGGCTTTAAGTGGGATGAAAAAACTGGGGGGGCTCTCAAAGGGGCGTGGCCAGTGTAATTAAGGGCATGGCATAAAACACTTAATCTAAAAATCTGTGCTGAGCATAGTGTGCCGCCCGATTTGTATTTTGCTGTTTCTGTCATTGCATCTAGATATATGATACAACAAGTAACATCATATCTACAACAAGTCAGGACTATTGGCTTTGTCAATGGTTGTTAGTTGCATAAGATAAATAAGCAGCAACTATGGCTTGTATATATTATTGAAAAGGCTCCCACTTAAAGCCCTGGTGACACCACGACAATGTTGTAACCCCTGAATTTCAAAGAGAAGGGAAATCCAGAGAGAAAATGATTCTTTTTAAAGGATTTCCCTTCCCCCTACAACGCTCACCTGGCATGATGTCATGCCTTTTTAACTTCTCCTCTAGTGAGACGTGAGCAGTGTGAGCAGCGCACATCGATGTGCCTGCTGTCACTGCAGTCCGGAAAAAACGGACCGCCTGTGCCAGGGCACGAAACAGAGCCCGATAGAGACCCGTTTCGAGGCCTCTGTAAAAAAAAACTGCCGGTGCTCAGACCCGGTGAGACCCGGACCACTTAAAGCCCTGGGACAGCCTAAGGTCAACACATTCCACTGTTCATACTTTGTGCTGCACGCTTATCTCTCAAGCTTCTGTTGCAGTTGCTTATCAACTCAATAGAATATCTTCTTGCCATAACTTATAAATTATACTTTTTCGATCAATATCTGCCCTCTCCCTGCCTCACGTGCCCTCCCACCTCTCGCTATTTGCCTTGTCCCCCTTTCTTTCTCGTTCACATAGTTCCTGCAACTCTCTGATTGGGCTAGGACTATTGCACTGAGAAGTTCAGCCAGGGCCCAGTAAGCACCGCCCTTAACATGCACATTGCATTGATTCATAGAGTTGTATTTGTAATTAATGTAAATGAGGAAGGTAGGAACCATTGATTTCTCCCAGGGACTCACTGGAAGTGATCAATCAGCATTCCAGAGGCCCGGAAGCAAGGTCATTCATCAGATACTTAGTGTCACAACAGGCTAGGCTTGCCCTTTTAGCTGCAGAAAGATGGAGTGTTGTGCGGAAAGCGCTTTAAATCATCCTAGTGCTGACAAATGGAATTTGAATTCAGCTATATCTCGGGCTCATTACTGCTAATGTTGAGTTTAATGCTGCACAGCTCGGCAGAGCTCCTTATCTGAATCTGGGACCTCGATTGCATTAGACAGACTTTGCAAACAGTTTAGAGACGGTATTCTGAAAGTGTTTATAAGAAACGCCTGTTTTCCCAGCGGCGATACACAGCGCCTCCGATGGCAGAACCCTTTGATGACCACATAACGAGAATGAGCGCTTCGGTTGATTTAAAAGATGTACATTTCTTCTCTAGGGCTCCAAATTACAAAAACTTTGTACTATTGCGCATATGACATACATGCTATTATGCATGCAGTTCTATCTGCATGCATAATAGCGAATGGAGCAAAGTGATTTTTCTCCACCTCAGATCTCAGATAGATTTCTGCACCAGGGCATCAAATAAATCAAAAATATTGTTGAGCAATTACTAAAAAAAAATCACAACTTTTGCTTGTAAGTCACTGTAGGCGAATAATATAGCTCTTGAAAAAAATCCCTGAAAAATGTTACTAAAAAAAATGAAGCAAAGTGATCTGGTACTGAAATGCTATATTAGTAGCATAAAAAAAAAAAAAAAAAATCCTGCATTTTTGTTTAACTTAAGCTCAGCTTTTTACAACATAATATTGAAATAGACGCTGGCCAGCCACGTCAGAGAGAGTTCTTTTAAATGCAGCGAGCATTCGTTGCATAGTAAAGCATTTGCTCTACTTCATATAAACAGAATAACATGCTAATAACCTGATGGTCACACTCACATTCCAGGCATGTGTTTTTAATATGCAGAATATGTGAACTTTTATATGCCATTAAATCACCACAGTCTTGAAGCATTTCTCAAACAAGCGCCTCAACACACTGAATTTATTTCTTGGCTGCCAAATGAATTTTTCTAGCGGAAACCCTTGGCTATTTGTTTTCCTGACACTTGTGCCTTGAAATGAAATGTGTGATCCTGACTTTCAGCCATCTGATATATTTTAAATTGAAATTAATAGTTTATTAACAACACTTTATGATCCAATAATTATTTTCACCTTCTGACTGCTGAATATAAGACGGGGGACTGAGATGTCTGTGTCTGTTTGTGTTGCAGCGGTACATAAATTAGATTATCAACCAGATATTCTGAAGAGGATTATTACAAAGCTGGTGCAGGCATAAAGCCAATTGGATTCAATCGCCTTTTAACATTAAAAAAAAGTTTTATATAGCGCACACATGATCCAGGAGGGTATCAGAGCTCTTTGCAAATGATCAGAGAGGAGAGATATATTGATCAAAGAATAGCATAATCAAGGCCAATATAGGATGTGGTAACATCCTGAATTGAGGGAGGAACAATCTAAATAACAAAGACCGACAAATTAAAGAAACGATCAAAACAGGCGAGTAATAATCTTTGGTGTAGTCATTGTGACATGTCAGGCTCAGAGAATAGAGTTTGTGGGTTCTAGGGGAGAAATGTGTCCATCAATAGTAGTTTAACTTCCTTTTTGAGAGATGCCGTTGAGGGATTTAGTTTGGTTTCAGGGGCCAAGGAGTTCCAAATTCTCGGGGCGATACCAGAGAAGGCTTGGCTGTAAATTTTCTTTTTTATAGAATTTCTGTGCTTTCAGCAGTAAGGTGCTGGAACTTCTAGAAGATCTGCATCCGTCCAAAAGCTGTAGTTTCTGGGCGAGGTATCTCGTGGTGTTGAAGTGAAGCACTTTATGGGTCATGCAGGGAATTTTTACCTGTATTTGCGGAGGGAACTGATGTCTTCGGGGGGGGGCGGTCTTTCAGGTTCAATTGGGTGTCATTGGTGCACACGTGATAGTGGAAGTTGGATGATCTAAGAATTTCAGTTAAAGGCTTCATGGAGAAATTAAAGAGAGTGGTTGAGAGCGAGGATCCTTGTGGAACCCCTAGTGTGACTGGAGTGGACTTAGACAGGGACTAATTAACCTTGAATCTTTGAGTTCTGTTGTGGAGAAACAAGGGTAACCAGTTTAGGATGGACCCTGATAGCCCCATCCTATGTTCCAGAATGTCTATTCGGTTGTCATGCTTAACCTATACGAAGGCTGACAATAGGTCAAGGAGTATTAGAAGGCAGGCTTCAATCTGATCCAACATTTTTAGAGTGTTCCTTCACAAAGTGCGTAAGAACTGATTTGGTGGTATGACCCTGAAGGAAACCAGATTGGAATTGGTCTAAAAGTTGGAATTTTTCTATGTGGTTACATAGTTGGACATGTACACATTTTTCGAGGAGATTCTCCAGAGTGTCAGAGTGTTGGAGACTGGACTGGAATTGTATAGGTCTGTGCAATCTGCCGTGTTTTTTTATTTAGAATGGAGGTAACCTGCCCGGACTTTAGGCAGTTAGTGATAGAACCGTGAAGAATAGAGGCATTTGCAATCTTGGTCCAAAGTGGGAGTATAGCCGATTTGAACTTAATTAGCAAGTAACAAGGAGAGGGTCACTGAAGTGGTTTGAAGGTTTCAGTACTGATAGCATTTTGAGAATGGTGCTTTCCTTCAAAGTTTTAAATGAGTTCCATGAGGCGTTGTTTTTGGAAGAGTGCGCAGGGGGACAATGGGGCACACCAGCCCGGAAAGGGGAGAGGCTGATGTGAGGTATGGCCGGACGATGCTCCAATGTCATCCACAAATCATTTTTAATCTTTTCTGTCTTTTCAAGGAAGAAGGAGGCAAATTCTTCACAGTTTGGCTGCAGCCTCAATCGAGCTAGGGAAGGGTTGGGTTGGGTATTTGATTGTGATTTGATGATTTCATTTAGTTGTTTTGGCCGGTTTCTAGCTTGATCGAATTGGTTTCTAAAGAAAATTTGCTTTCAATCTTCGAATGCATTTATAATAGGTGTTCCTTAGTGCTCTCAATTGCTTGAGGTGTTCAAGGGATGGCGAGGATCTCCACAATCATTCAGCTAGTCTCAGGTTACATCTTTCTGCATTAAGGCTACAACAGTACCATGGCTTTGAGTCTTTGGTGGAACTTCATTTTAGCTGTAAGGGCTCAATCAAGTCTAGAATATTTTTACTGGAACTGTTGTAGTGGTCTACAGTGTACAGGTGGTGGAGGCTGGCGGTGACGTGGGGTGGGGAGGGGCAGGGTGGGGTAAACCGGATTACGGTGGAATGCAGGCAAACATTTAAATAATAAAACGAATTTCGTTAGTGAGCGCTGCATCGCCAAATGCGATGCAGTGCGCGCAACGAAATTCGTTTTATTTATTTAAATGTTTACTTACCTGCATTCCGCCGTAATCCGTGGTTTACTACCACCCACCCTGTCCCTCCCCCACCCCACGTCACCGCCCGGCCGGCACTCCTACCACCGACCGCGACTGGTCTGTTAGATCATGGACTTCAGACAAATCCACAGGAGCAGGCAAGATATTATTGCTGAGGGATGTTAATTCATCATTCAGGTTAAGGTTTCACAGGCTCCTATTCCAGTGTTTGGGTTTCTTTAGCTGAGCAATATTTGTTCTCACATATTCTGTGATGAGGAAGGTGATGCAGTAGTGGTCTGTCCAATCACAAGGGAGGATAGATTCAAGTTCAATGGCATTGGTCTTAGCAATGATTAGATCTACGGTTGCTCCATTGTTGTGTGGTTGGCTGTCGCAGAATTGGATCAAGTTGAGGACAACTAGGAAGCTTTTAAGGTAGTTAACTACAGGGTTGTTCAGGTAATTCCAAAGGAAATTGAAGTCTCCAAGGAAGATCTGGGAGCAGTGTTGTGCCACGTTAGTGGAGATGATTCCATAATTTGTTCTATGAAAGAAAGATTGTCTCCTGGTTGGTGATAGATCATGTGCAGTTTACATATTGGCCTGTTGTTACTTGCAATATCAAGGCACAGGTATTTGCATGAGGATAGACCAGGGGATTGTGACTGTTTCACTGAGAGGATGTTACGGTGTATGCTGGCTATACCTCCACCAGGTCTTCTAGCTCTATCTAGTCTATTGATATTGTGGCTGGGAGGGGCTAGTATGTCAAGGATAGGTGCAGAGGAGTCATTTATCCAAGTTTCAGTCAGGATTAAGAGGTCAAGTTTGTGTGTAAGGATAAGGTCAGTGATGTCCGCCGCATGTCTTGCTGCTGATCTGCAGTTGAGTAGCAAGCATTTCAGTTGAGTGTTTGGGGTCTGCTGGTGTGGTCTGTGTGAAGGTAACTCACTTAATGATGTACTTATTTACGGCTCTAGAGTTGGGCCTAGATTCTCTGTGTGGGTTTGCAAGGATTGTCTGGATTTGACCCAGATTGTCTGTGTTCTCAGCAAATGTTGAGTTGTATGATAGGAGGACGGAATGGATATCCATTTCGGATAGTGGATCTTTCAGGCTAAGGAGCCGCGTGGGGGCATTGGGATAAGGTAAGGTTCTCCATCTCAGGTGAGGAGATGTCAAGGTAGGTGAGATAATGTTGGTTGGTTGGGGGGTGTGATGGAAGCCTAATGAGATGGTTGGTGGATTGGTCATGAGTATGACAATTCATCTTTGGAGTCCTGTTTGGACACCGATTGTTGGTCATCTCTGAGGTGTATATTAGGTTGTGCAGGTCTTTCTTGAGTTGTTGTAGGTTTAGTATGATCTCATCAAGTCTGGATTCTAGTGAGATGTAGGAACAAGTTGTCGAGTCTTGGAGCAGGGGCAAGGAGGTGGGGTGTGTTCAAGGTTCTTGTGTCAGACACTGTTGGACTGTGAGAGCCAGCGTCTGGGAAGTCGGTTTGGAGATGGAGGTAAGCTTGAAGTGCGGAGGAGGAGAGCTTGAGAGCTAGCTGCATGGGAGCATTGGGGTCATATGGGTCATGCTGCTAGGTGGGACTAGAAGTGCGGACTGCTGGAGTTTCATCGGTTGAGCCATTGGGAGGGTCAGGGTAAAGTTTGGGTGAAAGTGTTACTGCTGTGGCTTTGTAACCCTGAGGTAACTGCTCAAGAGGTATCAATGTAAACTAGTTTGGCTATTGATGGAGGATGACTCAGGCCCACCGGGTAGAGGTGAAGAGTTAGTGTTGTGAATGATGAGCATTGTGGAGGAGCAAAGGATGGAAGGTGGTAGGGTGTTTACAAAAATGAGAATATATGAGGACAATATTCGGGATCGAATAGGTTACACTCAGAGCTAGGACAGCCTTGGGAGGGGACGGATTCAGAACTATTCACAAAGTTTTTGAGGTGAGAGAAAATGTCCTCAAATCTTTCTAGAGTGCAGTCTGATGTTTGGATGAGGATAATCCCATTGTTGTAAAGGGAGATGGTGGATTCTGGTTTGTAAATAGATGAGGGGGCTACCGAGAGTCTTAGATCAAGAGGAGTTTTCCTGGATGTAGGGATCAAGAGCAATGAGTACAGGGCTTCCCTCCATTGTGCTTGCTTTTTCATGTAGAGGATAAGGTCACTTATTATAACAGCCTTGTTCGAGCAAAAGTAGGGTTCAGAAATTAGAAATTCGGGGTGAGATATGAGGAGTCTATGTTTTAAGCCCTTGGATGCGCTTTTTTTAGGTTAGGAGGGTATTTAATTTCATAAGCATTGCGGCCCGATGGTTCCAATTTCGAGTCAGTTGCACTTAGTGGGATAGGATCCGTGTCTGAGAGTGAAGCAAGTGAAGCCAGGAGAAGAATGGAAGGTGTATACAAGTGGGGACGAGGTTTCCGGGCTAATTATTGAGCACAGCTCCTTTTTAGGTCTCGCTGAGCCAGCGCATGCGCTGCTCTGCGAGAAATTTAGTAGGTGGCTTTTCAGAGTGCTACCCACAGGCTTTTGCTGGCCTCCAGCTTGCGTTCACGATCGCGTGCACGTGCACAGCTGCCATCTGCGTTGCTGTAATCAGGCTCCTCTGCTCGCACTCCCCCTCCCTTTTTGTCAGCCTCTCACCGTCCGAGGCGCCATCTGGACCGCGATCAGTTTCACTTTCGTGTTCCACTTTCTCGCGCGCACACAACTCCCGTTGCAGGCTGCATTCTCGTCTCAGGTGACTTGTTAAGAGACTTCCTGTTTACAAATCACTGGTAACCTGACTGCCAGCAATTCCTTTCAGCTCCACACGAACAGACACTACTGCCAGCAACTGCCCCTGAACTGTAAATGTTTCCTTTTGCCTGATACACCGAGCAATGCAGAATTCAGTGCTACCAGCAATATTTCTCAGCGTGCCTCCTGCAGCCCGCACTCGTCCTATGACCCTCACTCGTCTTCCTACGAGATACAATTAGGCTGACACGCGCATCTCACTACTCGTGCGAACTCCTCTTCGCCTGGCACACTTCGCAACATACTCCGCTACAGCCGCTCAGGCCATTCGCCATTTCCTTCCTCCTGCTCACGGTTCGTGGCGCCATACGCAAGAACGCAGAATGGTGCTTGTGCAGTCAATGCATGCGCCGCGCTTCAGGCTTCTTCCACCGCTCCACTTTGCTCGCGCTCTCCCTCACCGAACTTCACAAGTAATAGGCACATAACCTCCCCACGCTCCCCAAACCGGCCCTCCTTACGTTAGTTCTCCTCAGGGATTAAGCTTGTAACAAGTGTGCGACCAACCCTGGCAAGACAGGACAGCAACTGCCAAAACAGGACAGCAGTTGCCAGTCCTAGTCGCACCCACGTACATACTAAACATTCCATGTTCTATGACATCACATGGCTATGCTAGATCAGATTGGATCTAGTTACAATATACAACAGTATACAAATGGCCATAACACATTAGCTTCTGCAGGCTGAAAAGAGCCATTGCTTGTGTTGATGTCTTCTGTACCCTGGATACATAACACTACAAATCTGACCTCGAAGTGACTCAACCTATCTCTTTTCCCCCACCCTTAATCGATCTGATAATGTTGGGCGCTTACATCACCTCTAAGCTACTAATTCCTTTTGGTTTTATATCGGGAAAATTCTGGGTTGAGATGAAGAGCCCAATTGGAGGAAAGAATTCGAATATATTGTCTATAGGCCCCTAGGAAGAAATCTCAATTTTGCAAAAACAGCAAGGTTGCCAGTACAAAACATAATGCAGCCGTGAACTGTACTGAAATTGCAGCGCAAAAATGATTTGTGACTTGCAATTCCACACTGCGACTCATTCTAAATTGGAAAAGGGGGGCTTGAAATATACGTTCTCCTTTCCTAGAAATTCACAATGGCTCTCTCTGTGGTTTATAACTGCTATAATGTTCTCAAGTCATTAACAGGACAACAACACGTCAATGGCAGTGCTATTTATTTGCATAGTAGAAGCTGTCTGTAGTGATGTGTTGTTTGTGTATGCATGGGCTGAGTGAGCATGTTGTTTGTGGATGCTGTGGGAATGTAATGATGCATGCAATGTTGGTGTCTATGTGTGGGTGAATTCTGGGAGTTGATTACAGTTTGAGGAAGAATGGAGCCACAACAGGATCTATCACCTGTGGCTGTAACCTTAGGGCCTAACATAAGACTACAACCTTGCCCATGAAGGATAGCTTACACTTTGTTAAAGACAGCTGCTGGCATCATCAGTAGTGGGGAGCAAACAGTGGTCCAAGGGACCACTGTATGATTCCCCCAGAGGCCCTTCGTAAAATTCCCCTGTTTTTAGGTCGAGCCTGGGCAGCGCATGTGCTGCTCTGCGAGGCAATCTGTATTCAGGTAGGGACTTGAAGCTCCGCCCACTCTCCGCCCATATTTTTCATTGGCTTGTGTCATTGTCCACTGTAAACTGTGGCTGTTCATTGGTCAATAGGCTTAGTAGTCCCTCCTTAGTACCGCCTTGTCTCATTTTGTAACCTCCCATGGCAAAACCCCCCTGTTACGTGTCTTGTTACTCGGTAGGCTTTAATTACAAACTCCGAGCACTATTTTCTCAAATAGCTTTGTCCTGTCTGCTGTTGCAGGCAGGGCACACTCTCCTAACGCTTTTTAAAACATTCTATAGCACGGGCGCTCGAACGCATTTGCAATGCAATAGGTCTCGCATTTGCAAGAGTTTAAGCTATTGGCATTGTAATGATAATGCCTTTTATTTATCTGTTTTTAAAACAACACATAAATAAAAGGCATTCCCCACATGCATCAGAATGGTATTTGCGATTCCTAAATTGCGATTTTTAAGAAATCACAATTTAGGAATCGCAAATGCTTATGCATGTAGGAATTGCAATAAAAATTGTGATTCCTACACATTCCTTATTTGCGACTTGCAAATTGCGAATCGCAAATAAGGAATTGCTTCCCATTCATTCCTATGGGCGGGCCTAGAGGCCCATACGAATCAATGGGAATTGCATGCGCAATTTGCGAGTACCAAATGGGTACTCACAAATTGCGCATGCAATTTCACGGGTGCAAGGGCGCCAAAAGGACACCGTGATGCACCCCTGAAATTGCAATGTCAACACATGTTGCACACACACATGCCCCAAGGGCATGTATGTGCGCAACATAGAACTTTGAAAAATGCACTGTTGTGCATTTTTCGACGTTCTCGCAAAATACAATCAACTTTGAATTGATGGTAATTTGCGTTTCTTAATTGCGTAAAACGCAATTTTTTTTTAGTTGTTGCATTGCATTTAGGGAATGCAATTTGCGATTCCCTAACTGCAATCGCAATTTAAGTAATTGCAAATTTAGTGATTACTTAAATAGCGATTTTTGCATTTGGGATGATGCATCCTAAATGCAAAAATAGCGGTTGCAAAGCGACCGCTATTTTCAATGATGCATGTGCCCCATTGTCATTTACAATGCCAATAGCTCAAACTCTTGTAAATGCGAGACCTATTGCATTGCAAATGCTTGTTGTTTCGTGTAACTGCGATAAGGGCGTCAGTTACAGGTACAGAGCTGACCTACTAAGAGCCGTGCCATGCTACAGACAGGTGCCAGCATGCCAGGGGTTGTAGCCAGTTAAAAGTGCTGAAGGGGGAGGTGTAGTGAGTCAAGCCCTGAAGTAATTGAGAAACAGCAAGACAATAAAAGGCATTGAGAAAGGCTGCATAGATAGGGCGAGTAGTAGATGAACAAGTGAAGGTGGGGATCAGACTATGGCCCTTCCAAGACGGCCACCACTTAGAATCTCTTGGTTTCAGACTAGTAGTTGGGAGGATAAACCTTCTTTACTTTCTTGGGAACTATATGTCGGCAGTCCTATTTCATTTTTTATAACTAAGGTGCGTGTCCGCCATTTTGAGACTGAGGCCCTCTGGGCTTCATGTCAGGGAATTTAGAATTCCCCCATTTGGAAGTCCCTCATAGCCCAAGAAGCCCTACAGCTCATCTAGGCCTCGGGCTGGGACAGTTGGCTAGGGGCCCAATGTACAAGGAAGCAGGAGGAGGGTCGGCTGGTCACGTCCTGGACTCCAGTATGGTAAGTCCCCAAACATAAGTTTAACCATAGCCAGCCATGTGAGGCAGGGGTGGAGCAGCTCAGGGTGAATGGTCAGCGGGCTCTCTGCATGGAACACAGCCGTCCCCTCACCAGCTGCAGCTGTAACTAGGACACCCACTTCCATCAACTGTGGGCAGTGAGTCTGGGTGTGTGAACTGCGGCGGGCGGCCGAAGTGGAGGGGGAGTGGGCCCTGTTCAGGGGATGCCACGGAGAGCCGGCGGAGGAGAAAGCCACCAATGGAGGATTCTGCCAACTCCACTTAATTTAGTTGTGGCAAACCCTGGGATCAGTGAAGCAGGGGCCTGCAGAGTGAGGGGGGCCACGGGGCAGCAGGCTCCCCTCTCAGCAGCCTCAGCTTGGGCAGTAAGTCCGTCCTTGGACCAAGGTTCCGCTCTGCTTAAGCTTAAAAAGATTCTCAAGGGCAGCAGCTCCACTGGCATCCTGCACACCAGGAAACAGTCAACAAAAGGGGAGTCACTCCCGACTCCTCTGTAGCATGAAAGATCAAGAAGACAGAAGACAAAAATGATTCAGGAGGCATCTCGATGGTAGGGCCTTGCAAGTGATTTGTTCCAATTGTGATTCCTGGACTTAGGAGCTTCCAGATGGAGCTCCTTCATAGTTAGCCATCTTGTGCCACAAAAAAAACTAAGTTGTGGTTTTCAGTACTTCCCTGTTCACCAAAGGAAACATAAGAATCAAAGATGCTGCTCCATGAGTTAAATGTCTGATCCCCAAACAGCGTTTCCAATTATCATTTCCATTTGTTGTCCCGGAGAACAGAGACATTGAAGGTGAAAAATCAGAAGTCACTTCAGCTGATCATCTGAAACAGGAAGGGGTAATTTGATTTTTAACACGTGTTTCATATCAGATCTCGAAAAAAGAAAAATAGGCAGTATAATAATGGTCTCTAAATCTTTATTAAAATCAGAAAATTTCTTTCCTGAAGGACTAGACAAATCTGCATTTTATGGCAAGATTGAAGCATGTAACAGTAATTTGCAATAACATTTTTAAATGTGGCTACTCTGAACCAATCATCCAGACTGAGAATGTTCTGCAAATGGAATTGTGCAGATTGACCTTTCTTTTGGAATGTGCTCTGAAAATGTTGGTTTCCACCCACACCAAATGCAATAATTGATTTTGCCCATTAACCTAAAGTACTTGATAATAATGGGTTATGAAATTAAGGAAAAGAGCTAAAGGGTTGTGCAGAAGATGATGTTCACACATTTTTTTACTTAATTCATATTCTCTCAAACAACATGCCACACATAGTTGGAATAGTTGGGGAAATAAGGATATCATATTCTTTATTTTCTTACATCTAGAAATGCCAAAAAGAGGGAATTGGTGTTATAAAAGACTGAGAGCTTTTAAATGAAAGTGAAATATTGTCCTTTTATATTGAGAACAAATTAATGTTAGAAACATCATTGTGTCATGACCACTTTTATGCATTCCTATGGGGATTCAGTTGCAACTGAGGATAATAAAGAGGATTGATCGACATCAGCATTATTAACTCCAACATGACTGGGACCATATCTGAAAGCCCCATAATGGGGTGATCAGAATAACCGATTTCTTTTGATGAAGACTTTTTGGTACATACCAGTAAATTATGGTAACAGGGGGAAAAGTATTATGAACTTCTCCTGTATAGTGCTGCCTGGATCATCAATACCTAGAGTCTTTCGATCTCTATCTCCAGCTGAAGAATCAAGAGAGTGGAGTGTTTCGTTGGACTGCAATGTGATTAATTCTTAGAAATCACTGTGAATCAATTAGTGTTTGGAACATATGAGCATGGATGTGTTAATTACTGAAATCAAGTACATATCTCGACTATCAATCGTTGTTCTGTCAATAAACTGGATCCGATTGCTCTCTAACTGTTGATGTATGCTACCTGTGTAAGACTGCCGTGTGAAGAAGAAAGGAACAGAGTGTGTTTTTTATTAAAGACATTTTTAATTCTGGCACTTGAAGGATAGTGTTCTTAGAGCATAACAAGGGTCCCTAGAATTCCATGTCCCATAGCCATTTTACATTCGATATCTCCGCATTCAGCATAGACTGAAGAAAGAAAATCGTGGATTGAATTTGAGTTAATGAGAGTTAATGGGAACATTTGCTTTGTAAGCTTGAACAATAAGGTATGCAAAATTGGCATTCTAATTCCTGTGTCCTGAGAAAAGCAGTAAATAATTGCAAGAGTTTGGTGAAACCCCAAAGAGCTGACGATCACTCTACCTAATAGAGAAGAAAACCAATGAATTCGCCCCTGCTTAAACATTACCTGAGGTTTTGATTAATAGGGACAAAGAGATAAGACACTAGTTATCCTTCTTGTTGGAGGACGTTTATTGTATGTTTGTAGGGGCAGATTTACGATTGTCATTGATTGTGGTGGTGGGTAGTTTCTCGATGTTGTCTTCTGGGTTGGGCTGAGGGTTGAAGGTGCTCTAGATCTTTGTGATTTTGTTGTGGAAGAAGTTGGAGAGGTTGCTACAGAGTTCTGTAAAAGGTATGGCGGTGTTGGTTGTGGCTTCGGGGTTGGAGAATTATTTGCCGATAGTGAAAAGCTCTTTTCAATTGGAGCTGGTTTCCATCCTCAGTGCCACAGATTTTTTTCTTTTTTCTTTGATTTGGTGGTGGTAATGTCTGAGCATGGCCTTGCATGTGTTTCTGGACGTGATGTGCCAGCTGGTTTTCCATTTCCTTTCCAGTTGTTTGTAGTAGTGTTTGGATTCTCTACGGTTTTCTGTGTACCAGCTGGCTTGCTTGTTAGTTCTCCTCTATTTGGTGTGCTTGAGAGGGGCTAGTGTGTCCGTACAGCCTGATACCCATTTGTTAAAAGTTATAATGTTGCTGTCTAGATTATCGGCCGCCGATCAGGAGCTGCAAAGTGCTGCGATGCAAGGTCCTTCATCACGATTCATTGATTTGCATAGCACTGTGTCGGTTCCGAGGAAGCACACAGTTGGGCCAGGAGGAATACACTCTGATGCCAAGGGATCAGGACCAGGAGGCATCTCTGGGGATCAGGAGGTACCCAACAGAGGCTAGCAGCAGGGCACAGGTAGGTCCAGTTGAGTCTGGGCAGCTGTGCAGCTGCAGGACGGGTCTCTAGAGCGTGTTATGTCCCTGTAGCTCCAAACAGGAGGCTAATTAACTAGTCCTTCGAGTCACTCTGGTGGTTCTGGGTTCAAGGAGCAGGTCTAGCCTTCCTTCTTCAGGTGGCAGGGCAACAGGGCAGTCTTTCTTTCAGCAGGGCAGTCCTTCCAGCAGAAGAGCAGCAGAAGAGCAGTCCTTCTTCTGAGTCTTACACAGGTCCAGAAGTTGGTCTGAGGGTCCAATATTTATATCTAGTGCGAGCTTTAAAGCGGGAGAAACATCTAGATTTCCCCCCACGTGGGTTCTGGAATTTCCTTCCTTCCCCTGCCCTAACACCAGGAGGTCAGGGGTGACAATAGACTAATGTGAAGTCCTTTGTGAGTGAGCTGAGGCAGCTCCTTTGTTGGTTATGTGTGGTAGGTGACAGCTCCACCCCTCCCATTAGGTCAGGATGCCTCATCCTGCAAACATTCAGCCCCCCTTTGTGATTCTGCCTGGCAGGATTACACAAAGGCCAATTGCCAACTACACCATGTCATGTAACCCAGAGTACAAGCTGCATGCATCAAATGGTTAAGACAAGATAAGGCCAACCTTCTAAAAGCAGCATTTTCAAAATTTTGAATTAAAATCCGACTTTATCATTAAAGAGGATGTTAAATTTCAATTCCCTAGACACAAAACATGACATTTCTACCTGCTCTGAAACAAACATTATCACTTGTTAAATCTAACTCAATGTAATCATATGTGAGAGGTAGGTCTCACAGTAGTGAAAAACACATTTGTGAGTTTTTCTTTACCAGGACATATAAAACTCAAAAGTTTAAAAGTACATGCCCAACGTTTTAAATATTATGCCCCCCCCCATGGGCTGTTTAGGGCCTACCCTAGGGGTGACATATGTATTAAAAAGGAGTTTTAGGCTTGGGAAAAGGTTTATCTTCCCAAGTTGGATTTGCAGCTTAAATTGCATACAAACTGCAATGGTAGGCCTGAGACATGTTTTATGGGGCTACTTAAGTGGGTAGCACAATAAGTGCTGCAGTCTCACTGGTAGCATTTAAGTTTACCAGCCCTGGGTATATGACAAACCACTTTCCTAGGGACTTATAAGTAAGCTAAATATGCCAATAAGTTGCAAGCCAATATTTGCATGTTTTAGGGGTTGAGCTCTGATTAGAAATGGTAAAGTGCACAGGCTCCTAAGTGAAAGAAACAAATTCAGCAGACCAGGAGGGGAGAAGGCAAGATGTTTGGAGGTGACCCTTCACAGAGGGCCAAGTCCAACAGTCATCATTTACAATGCGGCGCTTCATGGCGCAAGGATAAACAGATGCGTGACGCATCTGTCGGCGAGAGGTGGCGCAGTACTGGAGTCGTGCTCGCAAGTGCGACGTAACTCCAGTACTGCTCAGGGGTGCCCTATACCTAACATGTTGCGTCACTCTTACGCCTGCTTGAAGCAGGCGTAAGGATTTGACGCAGCAGGGACGTAAAAGTGACTCCGTGAAATCTTGTAGATTTCACTGCGTCACTTTTACGGGGCTTCCTTGCGCAGGAACGCCCTCCCTGCGCCAGCACGCCCACATGAAACCTGACGCAGGTTTCATGTGGCGCAGGGCTTTACAACGTGACGCATCTCCCTAGATGCGTCACGTTGTAAATCCCCCGCAGCATGGCGCATGATTTGCGCCACCGCTGCGTCACAAAAGTGACGCAACGGCGGCGCAAAAGTGGCGTAAGGGGCTTGTAAATCTGCCCCCATTACTTTTAGATCACTAGCTTCTCATCTTTGAAGTAATATAAGGCGAAGTCAGTACCAGCGTGTCCTTGCTGTGTATGCAAAGTTTGAGATCGCACAAAAAGGTACTAGTGTGTGAGGCTGGCTCTTCCTCTTCACATATACGTATTTTGCCAAATTTAGGGATTATGATGGATTCAGATATTTTTGTTACTTTGCCGGAGTTTTGAAAGCTTTGTATTGTGCAGGAAGGGGAATTCTTCGAAATTAATAGTCTTACTAAAGATTCAGGTAAATTCAAGTTTCTGGTTATGGGTCACAGGCAAACCACTGATTTTCTTTGCCTCTTCTTTTCCTTTCAATTATCTAACAATCTCAAACTATTCTTTTCATTTCACCATATGTTTGTAAAGAAGTCTCATTCCTATATGTCTATGAAATGATCTTGCTCCATTACTCTTTTCCCACATTTTCTTCTCATTCTTTTTCGTCTAATAGAACACTCACTACCACTCTATTCATATCCTGTACAACTGTTCCCTAATATAGCCAGGTCTTTTCTTCTTTCTTCCACTAATTTGTAGCATTTGCTATGAAAGATAATTTGGCATAGCTCTAACTTCAGAGTTTTAACTGCCTAAAGTCTCACACTTCATATTCTATATAATTGTAATCACCCATGAAGTTTTCACTGCGACAGAATCACTCAAGCTATTCGATAGGGAATACGTTTTGGGATCGGATAACCTCAAATTCTGTGGCTCCAAATTATCTAATAAATCGAGGGAATTTCTCCTTGAACAAGACTGCATTTTTGTCAATCTGCACGTAAAAATCTAGAGATACTTTTTTGCACTTAATGTGTTTTATATGGAATGCATTCAGTCATCTTGGGAATTGGAAAGAAGCAAAATCGATGACCCATATATTAATATCGAATGCACAATACATAAATTCTGAGGGGCAGATTTACAAGAAAGTGACGCATCTGTACAGATGCGTCACTTTCCCTGCGCCACCCTTAGAAACCCTTGCGCCACCATAGATGCGCCGTATTTACAATACGGCGCACCATGGCTGCAAGGATTGACAGATACGTCAGAAATTCTGACGCATCTGTTGGTGGAAAGTCACGCATTGCTGGAGTCGTGTCGCAAGCACGACGCAACTCCAGCAATGCGTGCTGAGGCCTATTCCCACTACACTGCGTCATTACTCTACGCCTGCTTCAAGCAGGCGTAAGGTTTTGACGCAGTGGCGTCCTAGTGGCGCAGTGAAATCTTGTAGACTTCACTGCATCACTTTTATGAGGCCTTCCTGCGTGGGAACGCTCACTCTGCATAGCATTATACCTGACGCAGGTATAATGTGATGCAGGGCTTACAACGTGACTCATGTCCCTAGATGCGTCACGTTGTAAATAGGCCGCATTTTTTGCGCCGCCATTGCGTCAAAAAAAGTGACGCAATGGTGGCGCAAGAAGGCGCAAGGGGCTTGTAAATCTGCCTCGGAATATCAATGTCATGTCAACACAAGTAGCCTTATATTTTTTATGGGGGGAAGTTTGGACACCTATACAACTATACCTGAACACTTGATCTCACCTGACTTTGTTAATGAGGTTGTGGGGACTCTAAACGCTGGCAGAAATTAAGTGGGGTAACAGATTGTGGCCCTTTGGGAGCAGTAGTCCGTCAGAGTAGGCAGACTGGGCTGGGAGGACAGGGTGGAGGTAGTAAACCACGGATTACGGCCGAATACAGGTAAGTAAACATTTAAATAATAATACGAATTCTGTTGCGCGCACTGCATCGCATTTGGCGATGCAGCGCTCACAACGAAATTCGTTTTATTTAAATGTTTACTTACCTCTAATCGGCCGTAATCCGTGGTTTACTACCCCCACCCTGCCCCTCCCCCGCCCCACGTCACCGCCCGGCCGGCACTCCTACCACGGACCGCTACTGTTTGGGAGTTACTTCTCTTTTTGTCTCTGTTATTCCTGCTTCCCAATAGGATTGCAGGCAGTATTTTACTTACTACCTCTAATATTACCACCATATTTTGCTCTAGTCATTGAGTGACTTCCTGAATTTTTATGGATTCTTTGTTCTCGTGTTTAGTATTTCTTTCAATGCTGGATCCACATGGTGTTCTGTTTCAGCCTGTAATGCCTGTATGAGACGTCACACTGTGACATCGCACTGTGAACACTCACATACTTCTGTGGCAGTATGCAGAGAAGCAGACGGCTGTTTGTTTCCTCTGTAGGCTGCAGTTAGTTTCAAAGAGGTGGTCTTGACATTTGCACAAAAGTCATGTTTTACATCCTACGCGGCTTTTACACATGCTCCTAGCGTTTACATTGGACTGGTCTGTTAACACTGGTTTACTCGTTCTCACAGTCAACATCCGTCCCTGACTCTATTTGTGTTTCGGCAAATCACCACAGTCACTTTTCACCTTTTGTGGGCAATCATGCATTATTAACAAGACAGTCAGGAAAATAAACATGAACATGTTATAGGAGGAGGTCAATTCCACTTTAAGATAGCTATTCTTCATCTTGGCTGAACAATTTGGAACAAGTAAATTAACTGATGGATGCAAAAAATTCTGTATGCCTGGTGTTTTCAGATTATTGATTATACTTCGCAAAAAGAGATGTTGAAAAATTGTTTCTAGCTCTGTTGAAGTTTCCAAATATAGACAAATAAAACCAAGCATATAACTGTCAGCATTTATTTGTTACATGATGGTTTTGTTATAATAGGAAAACACGTACCTCTGATGGCATTATTAAAGGACATGTTTTATTATCATGTGCCTAAACTTGCAATTTAGGCAATAATACTTGAAAAGAAGGGCTTATTATTAACAGACTTATGAAATGGGCGCCACCCTATGTTTATGTCCATGCACAAACCATGTTAGTTTCCTTTTGCACACAGCTACTCACTCATGGTCATCGTGCTAAAACCAGGGGAGGCCCCTCCGGTTATATGGTAAAGATCATGGGGCATATTATCAAGGGCTTTATCGCCGCTTTAGCGGCACTTTTTGCCGCTAAAGCAGCGATAATTTTATCGCCCTATTAGCAAGCTGTCGCTAACAGGCGTTAGCGACAGCTTTCAGGCGTTAGAGGCCGCGTTTTCCATCGCCTTGCATGTCAGCGATAATTATCGCTAATGACATAAAAGGAAGGCGTTCCCTACTAAAAGCGACTGAAAACAGTCGCTAACACCACTACCCCCTATTAGCAAGACAGGCGAAGCGATATAATACTCGCGCTAAGCGCGTTTATCGCTAGATTTTAACACCTGCTAGTGAGGATGACTTACCTGTTTGAAGTATAGGAGGTGGATTCTAATGCTGAATCCACCTTAGCGCAATGCAAGAATATCGCTGGTTTTCCAGCGATATTCTCGCATTTTAGCCGCTTATCGCTGGAAATATTATCGCTATGGAGATAAACCTTACTAATAGGGTGTTATCTCAGCGATAATTTCCAGCTATAGGTGGCGTTATCAAATAACGCGCTGAGCGCGGTTAGCGATAAATATCGCTAATCCTTGGTAATATGCCCCTATATTTTAAAAATTTTGCAACGTCCATGCACTTTTGAGACGGATGTTAAGATGCACTTGCAGAAAAGATCCTTCAACAAACTTTTTTAGAGGATTTTGTCAATACCCTCGCTCTAAACTTGCACTTGATTATGATTTTTTGCAATCAATAAGTCATATGATGAGTTAAAGTATAGGGTCAAACATTCTTTTGTACACAATGGAGAGAAAGAATTGGAATTGGTAGAACTTGAGTAGTATCTATTTACTTTAAAAAAATATATTTCGGATTGTAATACAACTTTGAGTAACATTGCATCCACTTTATAGCAGTGCATACATTATTTTCAAGGGCAACTTTTTCTATATTTTCTCAAACTAAATTTGTCTGCATTTTGATGGAATCACAGAATTTCTAATATGGTTCATCTATTTATTTATTTTTGTCAACAAAAGCTGCTTCAGGCATTTCACGTATTCAGTTACCCCATTATTTGTGTTATATTGCACATGCCCAGGTTCCCCCCTAACTTCCCAGTTCAAGGAGGAAAGATCGGTTTTCCCCCTAAAGTTAATATATGCTCCTTATCAGACCCTGAAAACACTTCCTGTTGAGCAGATGGGAGGCTGGTCATTGTGCTTTACTGAGACGAGTGAGGAAGAGGTTTTGGTGCTGTGAGTAAGGTTTGAAAGGGTGTTCTACATGAGTCTCTGCAAATCTGTTGCTGTGTTGAAGTGAGAAACGATGTAAAGATAAGTAGGAGACATAGGGTGGCTTCAAGTATACTTGCCCTTTCTGATCTACAGATAGGTAGCCATCCTTTTTTTAAAGTTTAGTATTTTTATTGAAGAAAAATAAATTAGAGATATATTCCGACATACCAATATATGTAAAGAACTATGAAATACATTTCAAAAAGCAGAAATTAACGCTCAAACCATCATCAGATAAACAATAACAACATTATATCAGTAACCGTAGTAAATATGGAATGACATAGGAAAGTGAGAAAAATAACAAAAAATAGAGAGATGGGAAAAGAAAGCAAAGAGAACCTAAGAGAAAATTGAAGTGTAAATGTTCTAAAATGTTAAATATAGTACCATAAATACATGTAAATGATACATTATGTACTAAGCAAGAACAGTATTAGTGATGAAAAGCTAAATCATCAACAAGTAACAATCCAAAAGCTGGAAAGAAAGGCAATATGTAATTAAATTGGAGTACAAGCATGCATAGACAAGCATCTAGTCAAAGGTTCCCTAAGTTCATAATGTTTTGCCACAAAGATGAATAGTGTCAATTATACCAATCAAAGTGGTGATTGTGGCAAACTAAATTCCACCACTGTTGTAATGTGATATTATCTGCAGATTTCCAATTAGTAGTGATTACCTGTAATGCAATAGCGATAAGTAGATCAACAAATTTACAGATTGATTTATTCTGAGGCCAGATACTACTTAAGCCACCTAAAAATAATACATGAATAGAGAATGGAGAGTGAGCATCAGTAATATGTCCTATCCTAGTATACACCAGCTCCCAAAAGAACGACACTTTGGGACATAGGAAGAACATATGGAGGTACGTCCCTGGATTAGAGTTGCACCGCCAGCAAGCATCACCTTGAAGCAATTTACACTTGAGCAAAAATTCAGGTGAACTGTATAGACTATTATTAAAAAAAAAAAGCGTTTGAGTGAGGTTGTCAGGGCGATCAGTAGAATGAAGTATCTCTCATATCTTCTGCCAGAGGGTGGTAGGCCAACTAGAATGTAAGATTCCCATAAAAGTTCTAATATACATTTTGTCCTATCTAAAGAAGGGGATAACAGAATTCTATATATTATTGAGGCCTTGGAGAGCTGAAGCATATGACTATGAGGGAATTATGGAGAAGAACCCCAAGTGGAAAGGGGTAGAGAGTGAATGCAATATAGAGGCCAAAAATGACAATAAGATTTGATATTGTTGGAAAGACTTCAGAGCAAGATTAAGGGGAGAGAGTTGAAAATGGAATAATGAAATTATTGTGTTGAACTAATTGAGGAACAATATATATACCTTTGTTTAACCATGTCTGCCAAAATAGTGGTTTACATTAACTAGTAGGCTTTTATTATACCAAATAGGACTGTGGAGAAATTGGTAAGCTAAAGGAAGAGGAGCAACCAAGTAGGCTTGAAGAGAATACAAGAATGAGATATAACTGCAGGTACCCAGTATTTAGGGAGATGTGATATGTGAATAATATGAGTATGAGAAAAGGAGAAAATAAGAGCTAACTCTAGTTTAAACCATAGTTTGGGTAGACAGTCTGAAAGGCCAAGAAAGCAAGTTTGACATTGCTTGATACAGATAGCTTTATGATAACAAGAGAAATCAGGACAATTAACTCCACCAACTAATTTGGATGATTAAGAGATGATGTAGAAAAATACGAGAAGATTTGCCGTTCCATAAAAATTTAGATAAAGTCTATAAATAGCTATAAAATACTTTACCAGGATTTTGATAGGTACCATCATGAGATAAAAACTGATCATTGGAAGAAGCATCATTTTAATTGTGTCTAGGCGGCCCAAACAAGACAGAAATAGCGGGGACCAACCCTGCATCAGCTTAGAAATCTTTCCCAGTACAACTTCCATATTACAGTGCAGGGTTTTGCGGTAAACTATATCTATACATTTTAGTCATATTAGTCAAGAACGGGCGATAACATATCGCCGCTTTAGCGGCAGGAAACTGCCGTGCAAAGCTGTGATAGTGGGCTTGATAATATGTCCTATAGAATTCCAATAGAATCCCAGGTTTGATGTCCTTCACACCAGAACCTGGGCTCTATTGGAATTCTATAGGGCATATTATCAAGCCCCTTATCGCCGCTTTAGCGCAGATTCCTGCCGCTAAAGCGGGGATAATGTTATCGCCCGTTCTTGATAATATGGCCCTTGATCTTATCAGGGTTCCAGACGAGACCTATTCCAATGAAGGTCGTTTTGAAAACAGAACTTATTCAAAGGCATAACTTCAGATTTTTCAGTGTTAAGTTTATAACCTGAGACTACCAAGTATTCATTAAGGATTTCAAAAAATGCCGGAAGTGAGATTTCGGGCTTAGAGATATAAAGAAGGATATCATCTGCATAGGCCATAAATTTAACATGGACATTATTCAACTGAAAGCCAGATATGGCATTTGTCTGTTTCAACTTATAAAGAAAAGGCTCAAGTGCAAGGATAAAAAGCATGGGCGATAGAGGGTATCCCTGCCGCGTGCCCCTGTGAAGAAGAAAGTAGGAAGATTGGACACCATTGACCAAAACAGAAGAGTTTGGGGAGTTGAAGAAATTGAGAACTAAGTCTGTGCCAACGGAAAGCGTACATTAAATAATTCCAATCTACTCAATCAAATGCCTTCTCGGCATCTAAGGTCACTGCTGTCAGGGAGTGATTAAGTTTAGGTGCTTTACTAAGGATGTTTAAAACTACTCGTAAATTGTCTGTAATATTCCTATTTTGAACAAAACCGGATTGTTCTGTATCAATTTGATCTGGCATAAAAGCATTAAGGCGTAAGGCCAGTGCGTTAGAAAAACTCAGTATTGATATGTGATATGGGACGATAGTTCTTGCAGAAAGAATGATCCCTGTCTTTTTTATGAATGAGACAAATCATAGCCTCAGTAAACGAACCCGATGATCTATTCAGTGAAAGGAAATGAGTTATTAACTTAAATCATTTAGGGAAAAGGAATTTTGAAAATTGTAGTTAAAATTCGACCGTGAGCCCATCGGGTCCCACCGCCATACCAAGTAGAAGACGTTTAACGGCAGAAAACAATTCATCCTCTTGTAGGGGACAAATCAACTAGGGAGGATTTGCACATGGAAGAATGAGAAAAGAATAAGGAAATGGAATTCTCCGATGTGGTGGCTTCAGTGGTATAGAGTGTTTGGTAATAATCAAATGAATATCCAGCAATATCTGAGTCAAAAAAAGAACTTTGTTCCTGACTGATCAGTGATAGAGGCAATAGAGGATTTTTCTTTCCTACCTTCAAGGTAGTTAACAGTATTTAGACAAAAATATTGAGTTAGAAATGTCGACTTACACAAATATAGAGTTGTAAATATTGTGACACAGAAATATCGACAGCAAGAATATCGTGGCCAAGAATATCGATTTTAAGGTAAGAAATATCGTTTAAAAAAATATAGAAGTCATCAATCATTTGCCAAAATACAGTTGTTTGAAATATCGATTTTTTAGTTTGTGTCATGTATTTTAGTATATATTTTAAATGTATGTGATGTATTTGTTTGTATAAGTATTGTTTATTTTTTTAATATATGTGTTACATTTTTAGTAGTTATCAATTTTATTTTAATCAAATTTTGCGTTTTTTAGTTCCATAGCGGGTTGTGCGTTTATAGGGGAATAGGGTGGGAAGTAATTTATTTATAATAAATGAATTATTATTTTTTATTTATTTAATTGAGATGTTATAGTGTTAATTGTGGAAGTAATTTATTATTAATTAATTATTAACTGGTTGTTAATTAATTAATTGGTAATTAATTATGGTAATTGTGTAATATTTTTCGGTGCGGGTTGTGGGGTTTTATAGGGGTAAAGGGTGGGAAGTAATTTATTTTAATTAATTAATAATTAGTTGTTCATTAATAATAATTAATTAATTGAAAATTAAATATATAAATTGTGTAATTAATTCAAGGTGTCGGTTGTGGCATATAGGCGTAAAGGGTCGAAAGTAATTTATTTTTAATTAATTAATATTTATTTGTTAATTAACATTAATTAATTAATTTAAAATTGAATGTGTGGTTTATATGGGTAAAGGGTGGGAAGTAGTTTATGTTTAATTCATTATTAATTAGTTGTTAATTAGCATTAATTAATTAATTAATTAATTAATTAAATATGGAAATTGTGTAATTAATTTTGGGTGTGGGTTGTGGGGTTTATGGGGGTAAAGGGTGGGAAGTAATTTATGTTCAATTAATTAATAATTAGTTGATCATTAATATTAATTAATTGATCATTAATTAGGGAAATGATTTTTTGTGTGGGTTTTAGTTTTAAAGGGGTAAAGGGTGGGGAGTAAATTAATTTTACTTACTTTATAATTAGTTGTCAAATACTATTAGTTTTTTTAATTGAAAATAAATGTAATTGTGTAATTATTACTTTTTACATTTTTATGTGTTTTAATTTGTTTTTTAAATAATAATATTTCTTTAATTGATAATTATTTATGTTTATTATGGAAGTGCAGTTTTTTTTAACTGAGATGTGGGTTGTGAATTGTGTGATGTTATAGGGTAGGAAATAAAAAAGCTAAATTTATGTAATAATTAATGTTTTTTTTCTGAATAATTTCAATTAAAAATATTTATTTGTTTGAAAATAATGTTTGTATTTTATTTAATATAATTTTTGTAGGTATTTATCATATGTATATAATATTATAATGTGTTTTTATTATTTTAATGTTTAATATTAAATATATTTGTATTTTAATTTTTAATATATTTTGTTTCTTTTTAATTTAGAACTCACTGGAGTGGGAATACTAATTTTTACCCCTCTGCAATCCAACACTTTCCCTAATGTTGCACTGACTGGAGTGGGAATGGTAAATGTTATCCCTCCACTATCCAACACTTTACCTACTGTTGCACTCACTGGAGTGGGAATAGTAATTTTTATTCCTCCGCTATCCGACATTTTCCCTACTGTTGCACTCATTGGAGTGGGAATAATGATTTTTACCCTTCCGCTATCCAACACTTTCCCTACTGTTGCACTCATTGGAGTGGGAAAAGTAATTTTTACCCCTCTGCTATCCAACACTTTCCCTACTGTTGCACTGACTAGAGTGGGGATAGTAATTTTTCCCTCCGCTATCCAACACTTTTCCTACTGTTGCACTGACTGGAGTGAGAATAGTAAATGTTATCCCTCCACTATCCAACACTTTCCCTACTGTTGCACTCACTGGAGAGGGAATACACATTTTTATCCCTCCGCTATCCAACACTTTCCCTACTGATGCACTCATTGGAGTGGGAATAGTAATTTTTACCCCTCTGCTATCCAACACTTTCCCTACTGTTGCACTGATTGGAGTGGGAATAGTCATTTTTACCTGCTCGCTATCCAACACTTTTCCTACTGTTGCACTGACTGGAGTGAGAATAGTAAATTTGAACCCTCCACTATCCAACACTTTCCCTACTGTTGCCCCTTTCTGCACCCTTCTTCCCTCTTTGTGCAACTCTCTTGCCTCTTTCTGCACCACTCTTCCCTCTTTCTAGCACCCCTCTTGCCTCTTTGTGCACCTCTGTTCCTTCTTTCTGCACTTCTTTTGTTTCTTTCTGCACCTCTCTTGCTTCTTTCTGCATCCCTCGTGCCTCTTTCTGCACCCCTCTTGCCTCTTTTTCCACCCCTCTTCCCTCTTACTGCACCTCTGTTCCTTCGTTCTCACTTCTTTTGTTTCTTTTGCACCTCTCTTCTTTCTGCATCTCTCTTGCCTCTTTCTCCACCCAACTTCCCCATTTCTGCCTCTCTCTTGCTTCTTTCTGCACTTCTCTTGCTTCTTTCTGCACCTCTCTTGCTTCTTTCTGCACCCCTCATGCCTCTTTATGCACCCCTCTTTCTGCACACTTCTTGTCTCTTTCTGCACCTCTGTTACTTCTTTCTACACCCGTCTTGCCTCTTTCTCCACCCCTCTTCCCATTTTCTGCATCTCTGTTGCTTCTTTCTGGACTTCTCTTGTCTCTTTCTGCACCCATCTAACCTCTTTATGCACCCCTCTTGCCTCTTTCTGCACCTCTGTTCCTTCTTTCTGCACTTTCCTTTGTTTCTTTCTGCACCTCTTGATTCTTTCTGCACCCCTATTGCCACTTTCTCCACCCCTGTTCCCCCTTTTTGCATCTCTGTTTCTTCTTCCTGCACTTCCCTTGCCTCTTTCTCCACCCCTCATCCCTCTTTCTGCACCTCTGTTGCTTCTTTCTGCACTTCTCTTGCTTCTTTCTGCACCTCTCTTGCTTCTTTCTGCAACCCTCGTGCCTCTCTCTGTACCCTCTTCCCTCTTTCTGCAACCATCTTGCCTCTTTCTGCACCTCTGTTCCTTCTTTCTGCACTTCTTTTGTTTCTTTCTGCACCTCTCTTGCTTCTTTCTGCACCCCTACGTACTTCTTTCTCTGCCCCTCTTCCCCTTTTCTGCATCTCTGTTGCTCCTTTCTGCAGTTCTTTTGTTTCTTTCTGCATTTCTGTTGCTTCTTTCTGCACTTCTCCTGCCTCGTTCTGCATTTCTGTTCTTTCTTTCTGCATTTCTCTTGCCTCTTTGTGCAACTCTGTTGCTTCTTTCAGCTCTTCTCTTGCCTTTTTCTACACCCCTCATGCCTCTTTCTGCACCTCTGTTGCTTCTGTCTGCACTTTTCTTTCTTCTTTCTGCACCTCTTACTTCTTTCTGCACCCCTCTTGCCTCTATCTGCACCCCTCTTCCCTCTTTCTGCACCTCTCTTGCCTCTTTCTGCACCCCTATTCCCTTTTTCTGCATCTCTCTTGCCTCTTTCTGCACCTTTTTTGTTTCTTTTTGCACTTCTATTGCTTCTTTCTGCACCTCTCTTGCCTCTTTGTGCACCCTTCTTCCCTCTTAGTGCACCTCTCTTGCCCCTTTGTGCACCTCTCTTGCCTCTTTCTGCACTTCTCTTGCTTCTTTCTGCACCTCTCTTGCTTCTTTCTGCACCCCTCTTGCCTCTTTGTGCACCCTTTTTCTGTCTTTCTGCACCTCTCTTCCCTCTTTGTGCACCTCTCTTGCCTCTTTCTGCATTTCTCTTGCCTCTTTCTGCACCTTCTTGCCTCTTTCTGCAGCTCTGTTGGTTCTTTCTGCACTTCTTTTGTTTCTTTCTGCACTTCTCTTGCTTCTTTCTGCACCCCTCGTGCCTCTTTCTGCACCTCTGTTGCTTTTTTCTGCACGGCTCTTGCCTCTTTGTGCACCCCTCTTGCTTCTTTCTTCACCTCTGTTGCTACTTTATGCACTTCTCTTGCCTCTTTCTGCACCTCACTTGCGTCTTTCTGTACCCCCTTGCCTCTATCTGCACCCTGTTCCCTCTTTCTGTACCTCTCCTACCTGTTTCTGCACCTCTCTTGCCTCTTTCTGCACCCCTGTTCCCTTTTTCTGCATCTCTCTTGCCTCTTTCTGCACCTTTATTGTTTCTTTTTGCACTTCTATTGCTTCTTTCTGCACCCCTCTTGCCTCTTTGTGCACCCTTCTTCCCTCTTTGTGCACCTCTCTTGCCTCTTTGTGCACCTCTCTTGCCTCTTTCTGCACCTCTCTTGCTTCTTTCTGCACCCCTCTTGCCTCTTTGTGCACCCTTCTTCTGTCTTTCTGCACCTCTCTTCCCTCTTTGTGCACCTCTATTGCCTCTTTCTGCACTTCTCTTGCCTCTTTCTGCACCTTCTTGCCTCTTTCTTCACCTCTGTTGCTTCTTTATGCACTTCTCTTGCCTCTTTCTGCACCTCACTTGCATTTTTCTGCACCCCTTGCCTCTTTCTGCACCCTGTTCCCTCTTTCTGTACCACTCCTACCTGTTTCTGCACCTCTCTTGCCTCTTTCTGCACTTCTACTGCCTCTTTCTGCACCTCTGTTTTTCTTTCGGCACTTCTTTTGTTTCTTTCTGCACCTCTCTTGCTTCATTCTGCACCCCTCTTGCCACTTTCTCCACCCCTGTCCCCCTTTTTGCATCTCTGTTGCTTCTCATGCACTTCCCTTGCCTCTTTCTCCACCCATCAACCCTCTTTCTGCACCTCTGTTGCTTCTTTCTGCACTTCTCTTGCCTCTTTCTGCACCTCTCTTGCTGCTTTCTGCACCCCTCTTGCCTCTTTCTGCACTCTTCTTCCCTCTTTGTGCACCTCTCTTGCCTATTTTGTGCACCTCTCTTGCCTCTTTCTGCACCAATCTTGCCTCTTTCTGCACCCTTCTTCCGTCTTTCTGCACCTCTCTTGCCTCTTTGTGCACCTCTCTTGCCTATTTCCACACTTCTCTTGTCTCTTTCTGCACCTTCTTGCCTCTTTCTGCAGCTCTGTTGGTTCTTTCTGTACTCCTTTTGTTTCTTTCTGCACCTCTCTTGCTTCTTTCTGCACCCCCTGTGCCTCTTTCTGCACCCTTCTTCAATGTCTGCACCTCACTTGCCTCTTTCTGCACCTCTCTTTCTTCATTCTGCACCCCTCTTGCCACTTTCTCCACCTTGTTCCCCCTTTTTGCATCTCTGTTGCTTCTCCTGCACTTCCCTTGCCTCTTTCTCCACCCCTCTTTCCTCTTTCTGCACCTCTGTTGCTTCTTTCTGCACTTCTCTTGCTTCTTTATGCACCTCTCTTGATTCTTTCTGTACCCCTCGTGCCTCTTTCTGCACCCCTCTTTCCTCTTTCTGCACACCTCTAGCCTCTTTCTGCACCTATGTTCCTTCTTTCTGCACTTCTTTTGTTTCTTTCTACACCTCTCTTGCTTCTGTCTGCACCCCTCTTGCCTCTTTTTCCACCCCTCTTCCACCTTTCTGCACCTCTGTTCCTTCTTTCTGCACTTCTTTTGTTTCTTTCTGCACCTCTCTTCTTTCTGTATCTCTCTTGCCTCTTTTTCTACCCCACTTCCCCCTTTCTGCCTCTCTCTTGCTTCTTTCTGCACTTCTCTTGCTTCTTTCTGCACCTCTCGTGCTTCTTTCTGCACCCCTCATGCCTCTTTATGCACCCCTCTTTCTGTACCCTTCTTGTCTCTTTCTGCACATCTGTTGCTTCTTTCTGAACCCATCTTGCCTCTTTCTCCACCCCTCTTCCTCTTTTCTGCATATCTGTTGCTTCTTTCTGGACTTCTCTTGTCTCTTTCTGCACCCATCTTCCCTCTTTCTGCACCCCTCTTGCCTCTTTCTGCACCTCTGTTCCTTATTTCTGTACTTCTTTTGTTTCTTTCTGCACCTCTCTTCCTTCTTTCTGCACCACTTTTGCCTCTTTCTCCACCCCTGTTCCTCCTTTTTGCACCTCTGTTGCTTCTTTTTGCACTTCTCTTGCTTCTTTCTGCACCTCTCTTGCTTCTTTCTGCACCCCTCGTGCCTCTCTCTGTACCCTCTTCCCTCTTTCTGCACTAATCTTGCCTCTTTCTGCACCTCTCTTGCTTCTTTCTGCACCCCTCGTGCTTCTTTCTCTGCCCCATTTCCCCTTTTCTGCATCTCTGTTGCTTCTTTCTGCAATTCTTTTGTTTCTTTCTGCATTTCTGTTGCTTCTTTCTGCACTTCTCTTGCCTCTTTCTTCCTTTCTGTTCTTTCTTTCTGCATTTCTCTTGGCTCTTTGTGCACCTATGTTGCTACTTTCCGCACGACTCTTGCCTCTTTCTGCACCCCTCTTGCTTCTTTCTGCACCTCTGTTGCTTCTTAATGCACTTCTCTTGCCTTTTTCTGCACCTCACTTGCATCTTTCTGCACCCCCCTTGCCTCTTTCAGCACCCTTCTTCCCTCTTTCTGCACCTCTCTTGCTTCTTTCTGCACCCCTCTTCCCTCTTTCTTCACCTCTCTTGCCTCTTACCACACCCCTCTCCCCTCTTTCTGCACCCCTCTTGGCTCTTTCTGCACCTCTGTTCCTTCTTTCTGCACTTCTTTTGTTTCTTTCTGCACCTCTCTTGCTTCATTCTGTACCCCTCTTGCCACTTTCTTCACCCCTGTTCCCCATTTTGCATCTCTGTTGCTTCTCCTGCACTTCCCTTGCCTCTTTCTCCACCCTCATCCTCTTTCTGCACCTCTGTTGCTTCTTTCTGCACTTCTCTTGCTTCTTTCTGCACCTCTCTTGTTTCTTTCTGCACCCATCTTGCCTCTTTCTGTACCCTTCTTCCCTCTTTGTGCAACTCTGTTGCTTCTTTCTGCACTTCTCTTGCTTCTTTCTGCACCTCTCTTGTTTCTTTCTGCACCCATCTTGCCTATTTCTGCACCCTTCTTCACTCTTACTGCTCCTCACTTGCCTCTTTCTGCACCCCTGTTCCCTCTATCAGTACCTCTCCTACCTGTTTCTGCACCTCTCTTGCCTCTTTCTGCACTTCTCCTGCCTCTTTCTGCACCTCTCTTGCCTCTTTACGCACCCCTCTTCCCTCTTTCTGCACCCCTCTTGCCTCTTTCTGTACCTCTGTTCCTTCTTTCTGCACTTCTGTTGCTTCTTTCTGCACTTCTCTTGCCTCTTTACGCACCCCTCTTCCCTCTTTCTGCACCCCTCTTGCCTCTTTCTGTACCTCTGTTCCTTCTTTCTGCACTTCTTTTGCATCTCTGTTGCTTCTCCTGCACTTCCCTTGCCTCTTTCTCCACCACTCATCCTTCTTTCTGCACCTCTGTTGCTTCTTTCTGCACTTCTCTTGCTTCTTTCTGCACATCTTTTGCTTATTTCTGCACCCCTCTTGCCTCTTTCTGCACCTTTCTTCCATCTTTCTTGACCTCTCTTGCCTCTTTGTGCACCTCTCTTGCCTCTTTCTGCACTTCTCTTGCCTCTTTCTGCACCTTCTTGCATTTTTCTGCAGCTCTGTTGGTTCTTTCTGCACTTCTCTTGCTTCTTTCTGCACATCTTTTGCTTATTTCTGCACCCCTCGTGCCTCTTTCTGCACCTTTCTTCCCTCTTTCTGCACCTCATTTGCCTCTTTCTGCACCCCTGTTCCCTCTTTCTGTAACTCTCCAACCTGTTTCTGCCCTTTCTTGCCTCTTTCTGCACTTCTCCTGCCTCTTTCTGGACCTCTGTTGCTTCTTTCCACTCAGTTCTTGCCTCTTTCTGCACCCTCTTGCTTCTTTCTGCACCTCTGTTGCTTCTTTATGCACTTCTCTTGCCTCTTTCTGCACCTCACTTGCATCTTTCTGCACCCTCCTTCCCTTCCTTCTGCACCTCTCTTCCCTTTCTGCACCCCTCTTCCTCTTTCTGCACCCCTCTTGCATCTTTCTGCACCTCTGTTCCTTCCTTCTGCACTTCTTGTTTCTTTCTGTACCTCTCTCTTGCTTCATTCTGCACCCCTCTTGCCACTTTCTCCACCACTGTTCCCCCGTTTTTGCATCTCTGTTACTTCTCCTGCACTTCCCTCTTTCTCCACCCCTCATCCCTCTTTCTGGACCTCTGTATCTTTTTTCTGCACTTCTCTTGCTTCTTTCTGCACCTCTCTTGATTCTTTCTTCACCCCTCGTGCCTCTTTCTGTACCCTCTTCCTTCTCTCTGCACCTATCTTGCCTCTTTCTGCACCTCTGTTCCTTCTTTCTGCGCTTCGTTTGTTTCTTTCTACACCTCTCTTGCTTCTTTCTGCACTTCTCTTGCCTCTCTGCATTTCTGTTCCTTCTTTCTGCACTTCTCTCACCTCTTTCTGTAACTCTGTTGCTTCTTTCAGCACTTCTCTTGCCTTTTCCTGTACCCCTCATGCCTCTTTCTGCACCTCTGTTGCTTGTCTGCACTTTTTTTCTTATTTCTGTACCTCTTACTTTCTTTCTGCACCCCTCTTGCCTCTTTTCTGTACCCCTCTTCCCTCTTTCTGCACCTCTCTTGCCTCTTTCTGCACCTTTCTTGCATTTTTCTGCAGCTCTGTTGGTTCTTTCTGCACTTCTTTTGTTTCTTTCTGAACCTCTCTTGCTTCTTTCTGCACCCCTCGTGCCTCTTTCTGCACCCTTCTTCCCTCTTTCTGCACCTCATTTGCCTCTTTCTGCTCCCCTGTTCCCTCTTTCTGTACCTCTCCTACCTGTTTCTGCCCTTTCTTGCCTCTTTCTGCACTTCTCCTGCCTCTTTCTGGACCTCTGTTGCTTCTTTCCACACAGCTCTTGCCTCTTTCTGCACCTCTCTTGCTTCTTTCTGCACCTCTGTTGCTTCTTTCTGCACTTCACTTGCCTCTTTCTGTACCTCTCTTGCCTCTTTATGCACCCCTCTTCCCTCTTTCTGCACCCCTCTTGCCTCTTTCTGCACCTCTGTTCCTTCCTTCTGCACTTCTTTTGTTTCTTTCTGCACCTCTCTTGCTTCATTTTGCACCCCTGTTGCCACTTTCTCCACCCCTTGTTCTCCCTTTTTGCATCTCTGTTGCTTCTCCTGCACTTCCCTTGCCTCTTTCTCCACCCCTCATCCCTTCTTTATGCACCTCTGTTGCTTTTTTCTGCACTTCTCTTGCTTCTTTCTGCACCTCTCTTGATTCTTTCTTCATCCCTCGTGCCTCTTTCTGTACCCTCTTCCCTCTTTCTGCACCTCTCTTGCTTCTTTCTGCACCTCTGTTCCTTCTTTCTGCACTTTGTTTGTTTCTTTCTACACCTCTCTTGCTTCTTTCTGCACTTCTCTTGCCTTTCTGCATTTCTGTTCCTTCTTTCTGCACTTCTCTTGCCTCTTTGTGCACCTCTATTGCTTCTTTCAGCACATCACTTGCCTTTTCCTGTACCCCTCATGCCTCTTTCTGCACCTCTGTTGCTTGTCTGCACTTTTTTCTTTATTTCTGTACCTCTTACTTCTTTCTGCACCTCTCTTGCCTCTTTCTGCACCCTCTCTTCCCTCTTTCTGCACCTCTCTTGCCTCTTTCTGCACCCCTGTTCCCTTTTTCTGCACCTCTTTTGCATCTTTCTGTACCTCTCTTGCTTCTTTCTGCACTCCTCTTACTTCTTTCTGCACATCTCTTGCTTCTTTCTGCACCCCTCTTGCCTCTTTCTGCACCCTTATTCCGTCTTTCTGCACCTCTCTTGCTTCTTTGTGCACCTCTCTTGCCTCTTTCTGCACTTCTCATGCTTCTTTCTGCACCTTTCTTGCTTCTTTATGCACCCTTCTTGCCTCTTTCTGCACCCTTCTTCCGACTTTCTGCACCTCTGTTGCCTCTTTGGCCACCTCTCTTGCCTCTTTCTGTACTTCTCTTGCCTCTTTCTGCACCCTTCTTCCCTCTTTGTGCACCTCTCTTGCCTCTTTGTGCACCTCTATTGCCTCTTTGTGCACTTCTCTTGCTTCTTCCTGCACCTCTCTAGCTGCTTTCTGCACCCCTCTTGCCTCTTTCTGCATCCTTCTTCCGTCTTTCTGCACCTCTCTTGCCTCTTTGTACACCTCTCTTGCCTTTTTCTGTACTTCTCTTGCCTCTTTCTGCACCTGCTTGCCTCTTTCTGCAGCTCTGTTGGTTCTTTCTGCACTTCTTCTGTTTCTTTCTGTACCTCTCTTCTTCTTCTGCACCCTTCATGACTCTTTCTGCACCTCTCTTCCTTCTTTCTGCACCTTACTTGCCTCTTTCTTTCACCCCTCTTGCCTCTTCTCTGCACCTCACTTGTCCTCTATCTGCACCTCTATTCCCTCTTTCTGCACTTCTCCTGCCTCTTTCTGTACCTTGGTTGCTTCTTTACGCATGGCTCTTGCCTCTTTCTGCATCCCTCTTGCTTCTTTCTGCACCTCTGTTGCTTCTTTATGCACATCTCTTGCCTCTTTCTCCACCCCTCATCCCTCTTTTTGCACCTCTGTTGCTTCTTTCTGCACTTCTCTTGCTTCTTTCTGCACCCCTCTTGATTCTTTCTGCACCCCTTGTGCCTCTTTCTGTACCCACTTCCCTCTTTCTGCACCTATCTTGCCTCTTTCTGCAAGTCTGTTCCTTCTTTCTGCACCCCTCGTGCTTCTTTCTCTGCCCCTCTTCCCCTTTTCTGCATCTCTGTTGCTTCTTTCTGCACTTTTGTTTCTTTCTGCATTTTTGTTGCTTCTTTCTGCACTTCTCTTGCTTCTTTCTGCACCTCTCTTGATTCTTTATGCACCCCTTGTGCCTCTTTCTGTACCCACTTCCCTCTTTCTGCACCTCATCTTGCCTCTTTCTGCACCTCTGTTCCTTCTTTCTGCACCTCCTTGTGCTTCTTTCTCTGCCCTCTCTTCCCTCTTTTCTGCATCTCTGTTGCTTCTTTCTGCACTTCTCTTGTTTCTTTCTGCATTTCTCTTGCTTCTTTCTGCACTTCTCTTGCCTCTTTCTGCACTTCTCGTTCCTCTCTTTCTGTACTTCTTTGCCTCTTTCTGCACCTCTGCTTGCTTCTTTCAGCACTTCTCTTGCCTCTTTCTGTACCCCTCATGCCTCTTTCTGCACCTCTGTTGCTTGTCTGTGCATTTTTTTGCTTCTTTCTGCACCTCTTGCTTCTTTCTGCACTTCTCTTGCCTCTCTCTGCAACCCTCTTCCCTCTTTCTGTACCTCTCTTGCCTCTTTCTGCACCCTGTTCCTTTTTCTGCACCTCTCTTGCCTCTTTCTGCACCTCTCTTGCTTCTTTCTGCACCTCTCTTGCTTCTTTCTGCACCTCTCTTGCTTCTTTCTGCACCTCTCTTGCCTCTTTCTGCACCCTCTTGTTCCGTCTTTCTGCACCTCTCTTGCCTCTTTCTGCACCTCTCTTGCCTCTTTCTGCACTTCTCTTGCCTTCTTTCTGCACCTCTCTTGCTTCTTTCTGCACCCTCTTGCCTCTTTCTGCACCCTTCTTCCATCTTTCTGCACCTCTCTTGCCTCTTTCTGCACCTCTCTTGCCTCTTTCTGTACTTCTCTTGCCTCTTTCTGCACCTTCTCTGCCTCTTTCTGTACCTCTGTTGGTTCTTTCTGCACTTCTCTTGGTTTCTTTCTGCACCTCTCTTGCTTCTTTTGCACCCCTTGTGCCTCTTTCTGCACTCTCTCTTGCCTCTTTCTGCACCTCACTTGCCTTTTTCTGCACCTCCTGTTCCTTCTTTCTGTACCTCTCTCTGCCTGTTTCTGCACCTCTCTTGCCTCTTTCTCCACTTCTCCTGCCTCTTTCTGCACCAATGTTGCTTCTTTCTGCATGGCTCTTGCCTTCTTTCTGCACCTCTCTTGCTTCTTTTCTGCACCTCTGTTGCTTCTTTATGCATTTCTCTTGCCTCTTTCTGCACCTCACTCTGCGTCTTTCTGCACCCCTTGCCTCTTTCTGCACCTCTTCTTGCCTCTTTCTGCACCTCTCTTGCCTCTTTCTGCACCTCTCTTTCTTCTTTCTGCACCCCTCTTGCCTCTTTCTGCACCCCTCTTGCCACTTTCTCCACCCCTGTTCCCCCTTTTTGCAACTCTGTTGTTTCTCCTGCACTTCCCTTGCCTCTTTCTCCACCCCTCATCCCTCTTTCTGCACCTCTGTTGCTTCTTTCTGCACTTCATTTGTTTCTTTCTGCACCTCTCTTCCTTCATTCTGCACCCTTCTTGCTACTTTCTCCACCCCTGTTCCCCCTTTTTGCATCTCCGTTGTTTCTCCTGCACTTCCCTTGCCTCTTTCTCCACCCCTCATCCCTCTTTCTGCACCTCTGTTGCTTCTTTCTGCACCTCTCTTGATTCTTTCTGCACCCCTCGTGTCTCTTTCTGAACCCCTCTGTCCTATTTCTGCACCCCTCTAGCCCCTTTCTGCACCTCTGTTCCTTCTTTCTGCACTTCTTTTGTTTCTTTCTACACCTCTCTTGCTTCTTTCTGCACCCCTCTTGCCTCTTTTTCCACCCCTCTTCCCCTTCCTGCACCTCTGTTCCTTCTTTCTGCACTTCTCTTGCCTCTTTCTGCTTCTCTTAACCCTAACATTCTGAGCAGTCGATGAATAGTGAACCTTCAAGAGAAAAGTGAGGTTAGAGACATCTTGGGAGAAGAATTAGCGATTAAGCTGCTATGTATGAGTCTGTGGAAATGTACAGTCGATAGGCCTATTTTGCACCTCTGTTGAATCTTTCTGCACTTCTCTTTGCTTCTTTCTGCACCTTCTTTCCTCTTTCTGCACTTCTGTTGCCTCTTTCTGCACTTCTCTTGCTTCTTTCTGCACCTTTCTACCTCTTTCTGCACTTCTGTTGCCTCTTTCTGCATTTTACTTGCTTCTTTCTGTGCCTTTCTTCCTCTTTCTGCACCTCTCTTGCCTCTTTCTGCACCTCTCTTGCCTTCTTCTACGCACCTCTCTTCCATCTTTCTGCACCCCTCTTGCCTCTTTCTGCACCTCTGTTCCTTCTTTCTGCACTTCTCTTGTTTCTTTCTACACCTCTCTTGCTTCATTCTGCACCCCTCTTGCCTCTTTCTCCACCCCTGTTCCCTCTTTTTGCATCTCTCGTTGCTTCTCTCTGCACTTCCCTTGCCTCTTTCTCCACCCCTCATCCTTCTTTCTGCAGCTCTGAAGCTTCTTTCTGCACTTCTCTTGCTTCTTTCTGCACATCTCTTGCTTCTTTCTGCACCCTCTTGCCTCTTTATGCACCCTTCTTCCCTCTTTCTGCACCTCTCTTGCCTCTTTCTGCACCCTCTCTTGCCTCTTTCTGCACTTCTCTTGCCTCTTTCTGCACCTTCTTGCCTTTTTCTGCAGCTCTGTTGGTTCTTTCTGCACTTCTTTATTTCTTTCTGCACCTCTCTTGCTTCTTTCTGCAACCCTCTATGCCTCTTTCTGCACCCTTCTTCCCTCTTTCTGCACCTCATCTTGCCTCTTTCTGTACCCCTGTTCCCTCTTTCTGTACCTCTCCTACCTGCTTTCTGCCCCTCTCTTGCCTCTTTCTGCATTTCTCTTGCCTCTTTCTGCACCTCTGTTGCTTCTTTCCGCACTGGCTCTTGCCTCTTTCCTGCACCCCTCTTGTTTCTTTCTGCACCTCTGTTGCTTCTTTCTGCACTTCTCTTGCCTCTTTCCGCACCTCACTTGCGTCTTTCTGCACCCTCCTTGCCTCTTTCTGTACCCTTCCTCCCTCTTTCTACACCTCTCTTGCCTCTTTCTGCACCCCACTCTCCTCTTTCTGCACCCCTCTTGCCTCTTTCTGCACCTCTGTTTCTTCCTTCTGCACTTCTCTTTGCTTTCTTTCTGCACCTCTCTTGCCTCATTCAGCACCCCTCTTGCCACTTTCTCCACCCCTGTTCCCCCTTTTTGCATCTCTGTTGCTTCTCCTGCACTTCCCTTGCCTCTTTCTCTACCCCTCATCCCTCTTTCTGCACTTCTCTTGCTTCTTTCTGCACCTCTCTTGATTCTTTCTGCACACCTCGTCCCTCTTTCTGTACCCTCTTCCCTCTTTCTGCACCTATCGTGCCTCTTTCTGCACCTCTGTTCCTTCTTTCTTCACTTCTTTTGTTTCTTTCTACACCTCTCTTGCTTCTTTCTGCCCTTCTCTTTGCCTCTTCCTGCATTTCTGTTCCTTCTTTCTGCACTTCTCTTGCCTCTTTGTGCACCTCCTGTTGCTTCTTTCAGCACTTCTCTTACCTCTTTCTGCACCCCTCATGCCTCTTTCTGCACCTCTGTTGCTTGTCTGCACCTTTTTCTTCTTTCTGCACTCTCTTACTTCTTTCTGCACTCCTCTTGCCTCTTTCTGCACCCCTCTTCCCTCTTTCTGCACCTCTCTTGCCTCTTTCTGCACCCCTGTTCCCTTTTTCTGCACCTCGTTTGCTTCTTTCTGTACCTCTCTTGCTTCTTTATGCACTTCTCTTACTTCTTTCTGCACCTCTCTTGCTTCTTTCTGCACCCCTCTTGCCTCTTTCTGCACCCTTATTCCGTCTTTCTGCACCTCTGTTGCCTCTTTGGGCACCTCTCTTGCCTCTTTCTGTACTTCTCTTGCCTCTTTCTGTACCCTCTTGCCTCTTTATGTACATTTGTTGGTTCTTTCTACACTTCTTTTGTTTCTTTCTGCACCCCTCTTGCCTCTTTCTGCACCCCTCTTCCCTCTTTCTGCACCCCTCTTGCCTCTTTCTGCACCCTTCTTCCCTCTTTGTGCACCTCTCTTGCCTCTTTGTGCACTTCTCCTGCTTCTTTCTGCACCTCTCTTGCTGCTTTCTGTAGGAGAGTAGGATCTGCTTCACATGGGTACCCCCACTTTTTGCTGATGCTTCACTGTTTTTCGACTTTAGTCTGGCTGGGGCCCTGCTAATCAGAACCCCAGCCTAGCTGCTTCCTCTCTAAAATGGTTTCCATGTGCCTTAAGTGTGAGAAGTTGGCCTGGCATATGCTGTCCACTAATTATAGTGGGCACCTTGCACCAGTCCAAACAACCCCTTATTGGAGATAGGTTAAAGACAACCTTATTGAAAGCTATCCTAGTGGTAGCTATGGAGAGCAGCCTTCAGGCTAAGTCTTGAAGGAATGTAAAGCAGCTTGTTTTACCAGTCTATAATCTCTTGAGTGACCAAATGAAAGAGCACCACACCAGGTATATATTCAAAATATATGTATTTATTGCTAAACACACCCTCTAGTCTCTTTATGAGGCTAGAGTTCAAGTACATAAGTTAGAAGTTATTAAATCACAGTAATAGCACAAATACACGCTTGGGCCCTAGGGGCGTACCAAACCATATACCAATAAAGTGGTATGCGAACCACGACTGAACTAGACACTAGGCCTAGAGCCTCTAGAAGTGCTTGGACCACAAGGAACCACCCAAGGTAGTGACACAGGGGACCCACGGGAGACGCGTGCAGTGTAAATACACAACCGCGATACGCCGTTGACTTCTATGGAGAAAGTCGGGATCGGGAAATTAGAGAAAAGGGACACTTAAAAGAGGACTAGGACAAAACCCTTTGAGATCTAGGACTTTGAAGAGTCTCTACCCACGGGAGCACCGGAGTACTCGTGTTACCTCACCCAGGGAAGCCGGGTGCATAGGTGCCTTTCGGGTCGGGTTTCGTCGTCGATTCGAATGGCGATCTGCTGCAAAGTGCTGCTGGCGGCCAAGAGAAAAGTGTCCGGGTGGATCCAAGAGTGGATCGGAGTTCTGAAGAACCTGAAAGCAGAGGGGACAGAGTCTGGGTCACTAGCCAGTGACCAGGAAGGCGATGGACAGATGCCCACCGATGTCGAGTGCTTCAGGTGCGTTGACGGTCGTCTTGACTCTTCAGCCACGAGGTCCAGGAGGCGTTGTCGGCGACCAGGAGCAGGATTCGGGCTGGTACACGATGTCTGTCGAGTGCTGAGGTGTCGGCGACCGGATTGGACCCAACAAGCCTTGGCAACGGCAAGTCTCGGTGAAGATGTAGATCGTCGATGGTGCAGACCAGCAAGGTCTGTGGAACTCACCCAGCGAGGGTAAGTGAGGGCAGGCCTGGAGCAACCAGGATGCCAAGTAAGAAAAGGATTGGCCTTCGTTAAGGGCTACTAGCCAACGGGCTAGCGACCGCGAAGGAGCCTCGTGACGCCGCACGTGGATCTGGCTTACAGGACACTCGTGGAGTGGGGGCCAGTGATCTTCGGTGCAGGTGGTGCTGGAGGCTAGGGCTACTCGGAGCCCAAAGCACGACTTCTGGGAGACCCAGAAGATGATGCACTTGCAAATGTGCTCGGTGTCCAGGGGTCACGGTCTCAAGTCACCCACGATAGCCACGGGCCTCAGCTTTGCTGGGGACTCAGGGTAGCCTCGGGAAGTCTGAGAATCCACCTCTGGTGATGCGATGACTTCGGCGTCCGACGGGAGCTTCAGAAATGCGAACCGGACAGATGCTTCTTTGGTGCCTGCCAAGCAGGGGAGTCACTCCTTGACCCCAAGGGAGATTCTTCTGTCCTCTAATCTTGTAGTAGAGCGTCGAAGGTCCAGGATTCAGTTTCAGAGTTTCGTCCAGGTATAATCTAAAGTCCTAAGGACTGGGTTCCTATCTTTATTCTAAAGATAGGGGTTGGACTACTCTGTGGCCCCACCTATGGGTGGGTCAGGGCAGAGGGTGGCTACACCCCTTTCCCTTTGTCCAGTTCACGCCAAAGCAGGGGCTGCAAGCCCCTGATCCGGTTTGAACTGGGGTATGCACAGGGACACCAAATGTGCCCCCAGTGCAGGACTTCAAAGCACCCGAGAGTGCTCCCGCCCAGCCCCAATACACATTATCCTGTCTGGGGAGGTGGTCACACCTCCCTGGGACAGGAAACCTATTGTCCAGGCCTCCCTGCCGGAGTTTCGTCCAGCAGCAGGAGGCCAGACTCGTGTCTGTGGCAGCAGCATCCATTTTGTGATGCCAGGGCTCTGGAAAGAAGTTACCGGACTAGTCAGAGTTAACATGTCTTTCCCTCTAGAAGGGTGGAATGCTACCCCGCCGCCAGGATTGGCGGGGGGTAGTATTCCAAGATGTTTGACACCAAACACGACATGTTTAGGTGCAGCCATTCCAAAGTTAGCATTTTACCGCGAGGATATAATGCGCTTAAGAGTATATGGTCAGGCTGCACTACAAACAGCATCAGAGATGGTCTCCGAACGCTGCAGAGGGGCCCTGCTCATGCAGGGGCACCCTCTCACATAGGAACCATGCACTCTGCCTTTAGGATTGATAAGGCCTGCCTTAGGAGTGACTTATAGGTTTATATGTGTGTATGTATTTCGTGATATAGGTAACCTATATCACAGTAAGGGGTGCATGCACCACCTTACCCAGGCTGCAGTAGCAGACCTGTGGTGTCAGTTTGGATGGCCTTCCAGGGGTGGCATAATACATGCTGCAGCCCCTGGCAGGCCTCTGAGGTACCTATGCCCTTGGTACATAGTATACCATATACTAGGGACTTATAAGGGCACTCCAGATCCCAATCAGTGATGTGCCTAAGGCACATGGAAACCATTTTAGAGAGGAAGCAGCTAGGCTGGGGTTCTGATTAGCAGGGCCCCAGCCAGACTAATGTCGAAAAACAGTGAAGCATCAGCAAAAAGTGGGGGTACCCATGTGAAGCAGATCCTACTCTCCTACACAACCCCCCCAAACGTAGGGACATTAAACTAACCTTGCCCAGTTAAGTCTTCATGTTCTAAGTGGAAATACCTAGAGAGTCCATCTGCATTCGCATGGTTACTCCCAGGCCTATGTTCCACTGTAAAGTCCATCCCCTGTAGGGAAATGGACCACCTAAGCAGTTTGGGGTTTTCACCCTTCATTTGTTTTAGCCATAAGAGGGGCTTATGGTCTGTCTGAACCAGGAAGTGTGTACCAAACAAGTATGGCCTCAACTTCTTCAGAGCCCAGACCACAGCAAAGGCCTCCTCTCTATGGCTGACCAACGTTTCTCTCTAGGGGTCAGCCTTCTGCTAATGAAAGCTACTGGCTGATCCTGACCTTCTTCATTCAATTGTGACAGTACAGCCCCTACCCCCAATTCAGATGCATCAGTTTGAACAATGAACTTCTTGGAGTAATCAGGACTCTGCAGAATTGGAGCAGTGCACATGGCCTGCTTGAGGTCATCAAATGCCTTTTGACAGCTAACTGTCCACTGAACCTTTTGGGCATTTTCTTAGAAGTTAAGTCATTCAGGGGTGTCACTATTGATCCATACCCCTTGACAAATCTCCTATAGTACCCAGTCAGGCCTAAGAAGGCTCTCACCTGAGTCTGGGTAGTGGGAGCAGTCCAGTCCATGATGGTCTGGATCTTGCTCTGCAAAGGTTGAACCTGGCCTCCACCCACAAGGTGGCCCAGGTACACAACCTGACTCTGCCCTATCTGGCACTTAGTGGCCTTGATAGTCAGGCCTGCCTTTTGCAGGGCCTGTAAAACATTCCTGAGGTGGACCAGGTGATCCTCCCAGGTGGAGCTAAAGACAGCAATATCATCTAGATATGCTGCACTATAGGCTTCCAGACCTGTGAGAACTGTATTCACCAACCTCTGAAAGTGGCAGGTGCATTCTTCAGACCAAAGGGCATTACCACAAATTGATAATGCCCACTAGGGGTTGAGAATGCTGTTTTGGGCTTTGCAGTATCAGCTAGTCTGATCTGCCAGTAGCCAGCTGTTAGGTCAAATGTGCTGAGATATTTGGCAGAGGCCAAAGTATCTATGAGCTCATCTGCCCTGGGTATTGGATGGGCATCAGTCCTAGTGACTGCATTGAGACCCCTGTAGTCCACACAAAACCTCATCTCTCTTTTTCCACCACTGGTGTGAGGTTTTGGCACAAGGACCACTGGACTAGCCCAAGGGCTATCTGAGGGTTCAATAACTCCCAATTCCAACATTTTCTGGACTTCAGTCCTGATACAGTCCCTGACATGGTCAGGTTGCCTATAAATCTTGTTTTTAATAGGCAGACTGTCCCCAGTGTCCACTTCATGAGTGCACCAGGTGGTCTGACTGGGTGTCAGTGAAAACATATGTCTAAACTGATTGAGGACTTGCCTGCAATCAGTTTGTTGCTGGGTAGTGAGGCTGCCTGCCAAGGCTACACCATCAACTGACCCATCGTCAGGGTTCTGTGAGAGCAGGTCAGGGAGTGGGTCACTCTCTTCCTCCTGCCCTTCATCAGTAGCCATGAGCAAGCCCATGTCTGCCCTGTCCACATATGGTTTTAACCTGTTGACATGGAGAACCCTGTGGGGACTCCTGGGTGTTCCTAGGTCCACTAAGTAAGTGACCTCACCCTTCTGCTCAACAATAGTGTGGGGTCCACTCCATTTATCTTGGAGAGCTGCTGGGGCCACTGGCTCCAACACTCCACACCTTCTGTCCTGGCTGGTAAACAGTCAGAACAGCTCTTTGGTCATGCCAGGCCTTTTGAAGTTCCTGGCTAGCCTCAAGGTTTTTGGTTGCCTTTTTCATGTACTCAGCCATCCTGGAGCGGAGACCAAGTACATAGTCCACTATATCTTGCTTTGGGGGCTTGAGAGGTAACTCCCATCCTTCCTTCACCAAGCACAGTGGGACTCCTCACAGGGTGGCCAAACAGAAGTTCAAAAGGGCTGTAACCAACCCCCTTCTGAGGCACCTCCCTATATGCGAATAAAAGGCAGGGCAAGAGTATGTCCCATCTACGCCTAAGCTTTTCTGGGAGCCCTTTAATCATGCCCTTCAAGGTTTTGTTGAATCTCTCAACTAAACCATTGCATTGTGGGTGATAGGGTGTGGTGAACTTATAAGTCACTCCACACTCCTTCCACATTGCTTTTAAGTACCCAGACATGAAGTTAGCACCCCTGTCTGATACTACCTCCTTAGGAAAGCCCACTCTTGAGAAGATTCCCAGGAGGGCCCTTGCCACCACAGGTGCTGTAGTGGTCCTGAGGGGAATAGCTTCTGGGTACCTGGTGGCATGATCCACTACCACCAGAGCAATACGTAACTGAACCAAAGGAAG